>JAJTWQ010000459.1:0-97012 GCA_029007595.1 Solanum commersonii | reverse complement strand
TATTTTAGTAATATTTATTTGTTGTTTTTTATATGTATTCTACCTAAAATAGAATTCTACCTAAAATAGATTTCTAGGTTTATTCTTTGTTATATAAATATATGTACTAGTACAATGAATAAAAACATGAATGACAGATTTCTTTATGTAAGCCTGCGACCTTGTTCAACATGGTATCAGACTTAAATCCTATGGTTCCATCCACTTCCATAATCCAATCGAATAACCTTGCACCACAAATCATAGTCCAACAGGACAATTCTGCTTTTCCCACTGGGATAGTTCTTGACGAAATGAATTATCCTTTATGGTGACAGCTAATGGAGATGCGTATTGGAGCAAGAAACAAAGTTGGATATCTTACTGGCGAATTGACCAAACCATCACCAACTGATCCAACGTATGGCACATGGATCACCGAAAATCACAAAGTTCGAAGTTGGCTTATTGATTCAATGAGCCCGCAT
Organism: Solanum commersonii; assembly: GCA_029007595.1. NCBI lineage: Eukaryota > Viridiplantae > Streptophyta > Magnoliopsida > Solanales > Solanaceae > Solanum > Solanum commersonii. The sequence goes on along the minus strand of JAJTWQ010000459.1, from coordinate 96,545 downwards.
CTGATGCAAAGATTTATTTGCCTGGCAACCGCTCAAGAGATATGGGAAGCTGCTTCAAAAACATTCTATGATGGATCGGATGAGACTCGCTTGTTTGAATTGAATCAGCAATCTTTCACCACCAAGCAGAATAGTCGACCTTTGTCTATCTATTATAACGAACTCATTGCAATTTTTCAGGAAATTGACCATCGGACAGCTTCACAAGATAGATCAGTGGAAGGGATTGTACAGTTACATTCCGTGGTGGCTAGGCTTCGAGTTCACATATTTCTAAGTGGACTTGATTTGGAATTTGATCAAGTTCGTGGTGAGGTTTTGCGAAAAGATCCAAAATTGGATTTGGAAAGCTGTTATGCATATGTAAGGAGAGAAGCACAACAAAGACAAATCATGGGAAGTTCTAGACCAGTCCCGGAAAGTTCAGCCATGGTGGTTCAACGTGATACACAAAAGAGTCAAAGTATTTCATCATCTGGAAAAACAAATAACTTTGTTTGCAATCATTGTGGTGAAAAAGGGCACACCAAACAGCGCTGCTTTGAGATTATTGGCTATCCAGAATGGTGGGATTTTTCAAAAAAACCATGAAAGAACTTGATTGGCAGAGCAACAATAGCCATACAAGGAGAACAATCACAACCTACAGCCAATGTGGCTCAACCAGGTAACTTTGGTAAGGTTGATGTTTTTTCTATCACTTCCAAGGAAAATACATGGATTATTGACATAGGAGCATCCGATCATATGACTAGAGACTCTAATAAGTTACAAACTATTCACCCATCCTCGCAACAAGTTATTTCTACGGCTAATGGAAATACTTGTAATATAATGGGAGAGGGTTCTATTAAATTGCCTAGTACTTTGACTCTCGAAACTGTTTTGGTGGTGCCTTCACTCCAAAACAATTTGTTGTCTGTAAGCCAAATTACTTCATCTCTTAACTGTACTGTTACTTTTTGGCCCTTATTTTGTATCTTTCAGGACATTCTGACCCGGAAGACTCTTGGTTATGGTGTTAAACGGGGAAAGCTATACTAGCTGGAGTTGGATGAGAATACAGAGCATAATTTTGGGTAGGCATGTCATACAAGTGGAGTCGAAAAGGCTAAATAAAAAATATGGCTATGGCATAGGAGACTAGGAGACATCTTTTTTGGTTATCTTAAGACACTTAGGCCAAGTTTGTTTGTTGATTTAGATGTTTCAGATTTCCAATGTAATATTTGTGAACTAGGAAAAAGCCATCGAATTCCTTATTTTCCAAGTTTGAATAAATATTCAGAACCTTTCATTGTTATACATTCTGATATTTGGGTCCAACAATGATCCCCTCTATTTCAAAAGCTCGATATTTTATCACTTTTATCGATGAATGCACTAGAATGACATGGGTGCCTTTACTTTACAAGAAGAGTGATGCATTTAAAGCATTTAAGGAATTTTGCAATATGGTGCATACTCAATACCAAAGGAAAATTCGAATTTGGCAGTCTGACAATGCTAGGGAGTTTATTGATGGTTCATTCGGAGAATATCTTAGTCAGTTGGGGATACGACATCATACTTCATGCACATATACACCGCAACAAAATGGTTTAGCAGAAAGAAAGAATAGACAAATTTTGGAAGTAGTCCGTGCCTCTCTTTTTGGTATGAACATGCCTCACTTTTATTGAGAGGAAGCAGTAAAGTCGGCTATTTATCTTATCAATCGAGCCCCTTCCCGGGTTATTGACTTTCAAACCCCTCAACAAAAGCTAAAGTCATTTTGCACGATAGCCCATCTGCTGAACCTTGAACCTCGAGTTTTTGGATGTACAGTTTATGTCCATATTCCAAAAGTTTTAAGAGGTAAATTGGATCACTGTGCGAAAAAGATGTGTGTTTGTTGGGTATTCAGACTTCTAGAAAGGGTATCGATGTTATGATCCTCAAAATAAGAAGTTGTATGTTACATTAGATGTCTCATTTCATGAGAATGAACCTTATTATGGAGGGGGAGTTTCCAGTTCAACTCTTTATGAGGAGAATATAAGTGAAGCACTTGAGCCGAACAAGCAAGATACTGGAATTCCACTGGACCAAGGTGAGTTCTTAGACTTGGAAGAACTGCAAGGGAGATTGAGTAAGAATACACATGTAATTGAAGAGATTTCCTCAGATCATCCTATCAAGTCTCCAGTTTTTCCAAATCTACCTGAGAGGGATGAAGTATCGATGCATAATGAAGATGCCGTAGAAGACCCCATATTAACACCATCAGCTGAAGAGTTCTCACAGAATGTTCAAGAAGATGTTGCACCTCAGGTAATTCTCAATACTCCTTCTCAATTACTATCAAGATTAAATAGAGGTGTCCCTAGAAAACAATATGAACCCGATCTTAGAACCAAGGCCAAATATCCAATTAGTAACTATATCTCAAGTCATAGATTATCGGATTCATATGCTCTAGCTGTTAATCAATTATCCAAAGTATCTATTCGTAGTAGTGTGCATGATGTATTAACAGATCCAAAATGGACCAAGGCAATGTATGAAGAGATGGAAGCCTTGCAAAGAAACTCAACTTGGGAGTTAGTTTCGCTGCCAAGAGAAAAAAAGACAATTGGTTGTAAATGGGTATATACTGTGAAACTTAATGTAGATGGAAGCATTGATAGATACAAGGCGAGGCTAGTTGTGAAGGGTTATGCTCAGAAGTATGGAGTTGATTACCAAGAAACGTTTGCACCAGTAGTCAAGCTCAATACTATTCGTATTCTTATATCTATTGCAGTGAATAGAGATTGGCCTTTACAACAGTTTGATGTAAAAAATGCCTTTCTAAATGGTGACTTGGAGGAAGAAGTATACATGGAGTTTCCACCGGGCATTAAGCAAGGAACAATGCATAAAGACAAAATATGCAAACTGAAAAAATCACTTTACGGGCTAAAACAGTCGCCTAGAGCTTGGTTTGGGAGGTTAGCTTCAGAGATGAAGTCTGTTGGTTACTTGCAAAGTAACTCTGACCATACTTTGTTTATTAAACAAAATGAGGGAAAGATAACAACATTGATTGTATATGTAGATGGTATGGTATTAACTGGTGATGACCCTGAAGAAATGGAGAAACTACAACAATACTTAGCAACCAAGTTTGAAATTAAAGACTTAGGACAACTGAGATATTTCCTAGGTATTGAAGTGTCAAGGTCGACACAGGATATCTCTCTTTCTCAGCGAAAGTATGTATTGGATTTATTGACAGAAACTGGAATGATTGATTGCAAACCAGTTGAAACACAAATGGAGATAAACCAACAACTTGGAATTTCTTCTGCGCAACAATTAACAGACAAATTTTGTTATCAGCGGCTAGTGGGGAAGTTGATCTATCTAACTCATACTAGATCGGATATTGCATATGCGGTAAGTGTGGTGAGCCAGTTTATACATGCTCCAAGTATAGAACACATGAATGCAGTCCATAGGATCCTAAGGTATTTGAAAATTGCTCCTGGAAAAGGGTTGATGTACTCAAACAATGAAGCACCAACTGTTGAAGGCTACACCGATGCTGACTGGGCTAGAGATCGACTTCAGGTTACTTCACATTTGTTGAAGGTAATCTTGTTACCCGGAGAAGTAAGAAACAAAAAGTTGTTTCTTGATCAAGCGCAGAAGCGGAATTTCGAGGTATGACGCATGGTTTATGTGAACTATTATGGATCCAAAGAGTTCTGCGTGATCTTGGAGTTGAAAGTGCTGAACCTATAAAGTTGTTTTGTGATAATAAATTTGCAATTCAAATAGCACAAAATCCAGTGCAACATGATCGCACTAAACACGTCGAAGTGGATCGTCATTTCATTAGAGAAAAACTTGATCAGAAGATCATCCAGTTTCCATATGTAAAGTCTATAAACCAACTCGCAGATGTCCTTACAAAGGCAGTACCAGGAAAAATATGTCATGAAGCGATTGACAAGTTGGGCATGATAAATATCTATGCACCAACTTGAGGGGGACTATTGACGACAAGAGACTGCAATTTTAGGAAGTTTTTGTTTTAGTAATATTTATTTGCTGTTTTTTTATAGGTATTCTACCTAAAATAGATTTCTAGGTTTATTCTTTGTTGTATAAATACATGTATTAGTACAATGAATAAAAACATGAACGACAGATTTATTTATGTAAGCCTGCGACCTTGTTCAATAGTTACACTATAAATAGAGGCATAAGAGTTCATATTGTAGACACTTGAAGATTTGGTGAACACTTGAAAGAAAGAAAGTTATCTTATATCGTTCATCTTGTCTTATATTTTTCTAATCTTCCTCTTTATATTGTTCTTTTGTTCTTATGTTTTACAACATAATATATATATAGTATTTAATAATGTATTATTTAATGATCTAAGTTTTTAAAACTAGTTGTGAGTGTAGAAATCTCACGTCTAGGATTAGAGAAATCAAGAAATGTATTGATGAAAATAATGTTGAGTTACAAGCTCCTTATATAGGGAGAGAATTGTAGAGTTCTAAGTTAACTATACTTAGAGTCCTACTACAATACCTATTACTACTATAATAATAATAATAATGCAAATATAAATAATCTAATCCTAGTCGTAATATAATCCTAATCATAATCTAATCCTAGTCGTAATATAATCCTAATCATAATCTAATCCTAGTCGTAATATAATCCTAATAGATATAAGTAGTCTAATCCTAATGCGACTCTAATTCTAGAGCAGTGCTGTAAACTCGTAGTCCACTTCGTTGGACCTATTCCTATGACATGTTCCAATCATCAACTTCCTTCATATTCAACACTTCACTATAGACACGTCAGTCAGCTTCGTTGGACATGTTCCTTTGACATGTCCCAATCGCCAACTTTCTTCTTCTTCAACACTTCCCCTCAAGCTAGTGAGTAGAGGAACAATTACTCCTAGCTTGCTTCGAATACCCAGCAAAAAAAACTTTGAATGCCCAACAAAACTTGTTTTGTCAATGCTTCGGTATGAATGTGATGTCTAGTTTACATCACCGCTCTATAGACAAGCTAGACAGCTTCGTTGGACCTGTTCCTTTGACATGTTCCAATCGTCAGCTTCCTTCTTCTTCAACAGTGAGGTATATTAAGTCATACTTGTGTGAGACATTATTGACGAAAGGACATATTTAGGCTCCGCTTTTCAAACTAGCTATCACCCTATCAGAGACCCAAGGTCATTTTCGTCTTTATCACACTTTTTCTCATTCTTTATTTGTTTTGTGGTAAATCTATTTTCTATTTATATATAACAGGAAAAGAAAAAAAGTCACATGTCAGCGCCACAAATTTCCAGAAATTAAAATTAAAATAATTAAATATTATATAATTAATTCAATATTATAAATTCAAAATTTGAAATAAAAATAGACACATATCATCAACTTGCACAAATAATGACAAATGTCAGCATTTTTAAAAACATATTTAATATATTTTTTTTAAATTCAATTTATTAATTTTGTAAAAATACAGGTTTAATATTTCAAAAAAAAAAAAAATCCAACCTACAAAATTTATTTAAAAAAATAAAAGGGCAGTTCCATATGTCCTCAATAACCGTCATAATAATAATCTTCTTCTTTTTAAAGTCTTTTATATAATTATTTTAATTTTAAATTGAGAAATTAATTCTTTTTAAAAGATAATAATAATAATATCAATATAATATATTATAATAATAATAATAATGATTATTATTATTATTATTATTATTTTAATTTATAAATCAAAATATAGCATAAATTAAATTAAAATAAAATAACAAACTCACAAGAAACGACTACCACTAAAAACGCCAATCACATTTTTTGGACAATTAAAATTATATATATGTAATTATATTAATTAATAAATTAAAATTTTTAAAACAAAATACAAACAAAACGTGCATCAACTGAAACTCCTATTTTAAAATATACTATTTAAACTACATAAATCTCACTAGTTTAGGTTCTAATTACTAAGATTCCCGATAATTTCAAATATTACTTCTTCTACCATATTTCATGCTTAGGATACACGAGTCTAAATCCGTAAGATACATATATCTGCTAAATTTTTTAAATGAGATACATATTTTATTTGTTTAAATTAATTGATTGTAACTGATTTCCTCAATTACAGGAGTAATTGAGGAATTTCAAAATATATAGATAATTAATTCTGAAAATTTAATTAATTTAATTTATTATTCTTTGAAATAATAAATTCATTAATATTAATAATAAAAGACAAAAACATGTATCTTGGTCATGTAATTTGATTAATTTCATTTTATTACTCTTAAACTAATAAATTCATTAATTTGATGTATCTATTATCAATATATGATGTATCCAATATACTAACATTTGGATACATGAGTATCATTCATACAAGTACATTCATATGTATCATAAAAGTATCTAGTATTATCATGTATTTGTCATATGTATCTAGTATTAATTTCATGTATCTATTTATATGATCTAATATCATTTCATGTATCTTTTTATATATATATAATTTGATGTATCAAGTATCAATTTATAACTTATATCCAAAAACATGTATCTCAGATAAATACCAAAATAGTCAGATATATTGTAATAACTAACAAACATATATATGATAATATTAAGATACACGATAAAAGACAGATACATATGACGACATGCGGATACATGACATAACAAATTGTGTCAAATACATGCATAAATCTCCAATATATTTATTAGATACATACACACTTAATAAGATACACTAATAGCGCCTAGATCTGACGGGAGAAGTGACACAAAGTTTCTTGGTTGCGTATGTAACTGACACCATCGTCAATGTTGAATTCGATTAAATCTATTGAAATCTCTGCTTACAACGATACCCATTGTTTGCGCGTGAAAGGTGTCTCCCCTTACGAGAAAAAAATGATGGGTGTGTGGGGAATTGGTTTGAGAGTGAGAAAATCAAAGGCTAAGAGTTTGACGTGTGTGTTGACAAGGTGTAGAATATCCCTTTTAATGGAGTGTTTCTTGTCATTGACTACTGATCAAGGGAGGAGAAATAGGAAGAGTTAGAGTTTTACCCTAACACATTATCACGTCCCGAGCCTACACCCTGGACGTGGCCGGTAATCGAGAACCATTGTTGGTTTCCAAGTGAACCCTTGGCCTGGCTCATTACTCAGCAGAAGACTTACTCAAGTAAAATGAAAACTCCAAATGCATAATTAAACTTTAAAAATTGTATTTAATCTTAACTCCAATAATTGTCTGAAAATGATTTAACAAATATTAGTTAAATGCCTCATGACCTCAAAACATTACAACAACAAAGGAAATAATGATAGACTCCTCGATCCTTAAACTATCTACGAAGCCTCTACTATTACAGAAGGATTATTGGGACAAGACCCTGACATCCTAACAATTGAAAGTAAAAGTGGAACCCTCCAAAAGCAAAGAGGCTCACCAAAGCTAATTGGAACTGCAAGTGGTATCAACGGAGTGTCTGCTGATGACCCTGAGTACATGTATATAAATCATGAAAGATGCATGCCAAATGACGTCAGTACATTGAATGTACGAGTATGTAAGGGGAACTCTAAAATATAAACATAAGCTTGTGCTGATAGAAAAGAAACATACTTACATCTTCTCAAATTCACTCAACTCAACTCAAACTCCATTCAAGGATAAGATACTCAACTCAAAGGTAAGATACCTAACTCAAAGATGAGATACTCAGCTCGAAGATACTCAACTCAACTCAAGAATACTCATCTCAAAATACTCAAGGATAAAGCACAATAAAAAATACAATATATGGAAAATTTTTATAACAGTAGATAATAACTCAATTGTATGTAAGAGTACAATAATAACTTAATTGTACGTAAAAATACAATAATAACTCAAATGTATGTAAACATACAATAATAACTCTTATTTGGGAGATTCTCTAACTGATAACTATCACTATGAGCTACACGATGATACAACGTATCGTCGACACTGCCAGAACTTCCCTATACCTTGCTGGAGTATAAGATATCCTCAACTAAGTTGATCCACTAAGCTATGCTTAAAAGAAATAATGAATCATCTAAAAAGTATGACCCTTTACTTATGTTAGTATACATGGTTTATGAGGATTTTGAGTTGTCTCAACTCATCCCCATATCGGTGCTCAATACTACTCCCAATAATATATAACTCATGCTCAAATGTTTAAAAACATAACTCTTTCTCAATGTGAGATAATTAATCAAAAGATCCTCTTAAAAGATGTAATGCTCAAGATTCCTCATAGACTCATTTAAAAATTAATGTTTCTCTCGTTTTAAATGTAAAAACGTTACATGCTTGGGAATACTTAGTTCCCTTAAACTCGTTTTGAAATATGAAACTCAACTCTCCTCATCCTCATACTCATTTACTCAAGTCTTAAAACAAGTTATAAATAATTGTAAAAGACTTCTCAAAATAAGGTTCATGTCGAATTATAGACGTGAATGATCTCATAATTACTTCCTCAAGACTTAGTTCAAAACTATAGTTAATTTTCAAAGAATTCTCAATTTAACTCAAAGACTTTGTTGAACTTTCCTCTTAACTTTACCTTGATTTGAAAAATGAATTTAAGAGTTATGATTATGGTATATAGGATCTCACAAGGATTAATGAAGACTTTAAGAGTTGATATTAAGAAGAGAATGAAAACTCAGCCTAAAGAATATATATAGAACAAGAACGGAAAAGGAAAATGACCCATTTACTGGGGTTTGATTGGACGCACTGTTGGTGCGTTGCGCCAGACCTCCATTTACTGGAGGTCTGATTGGGCACACTGCTGGCGCGCCACACTAGACCTCCATTTACTAGGGTCTGATTGGGCACACTGCTGGCCCGCCTCCCAGCCCCAATCCATAAACTTTCAAATTTTTCATCTCATATTCAATCCAAACTCATCTAGAATCGAATGATTTCCTCCCAACTCATTTAGATTCATAAATCCATCACTAATTCAATAAAATCCATTCAAAATCAACTAAGAACATCTGTCATTCGCGAAACCCTCACCTGAAGAACTCAAGATAACTCCATTGATAAAAAAATTAACAAAACATCAAGAACTTGCTCAAAAAATCTCAACATTACTCAATCTCATGACGAATTCATGAACAAAGAAACATGATTGGCGTGTGGGTGAATGAACCCAACACTATGAGAGCTTACATACCTCAAAAAACTAAGTTATTGGCGAAATCTTGGATTAATGCTTGAAACCTTGATTACACTTTGTTGTTGATTATTTTATTTTTTGGTTTGATATTATTATTTTTTGGGCACTGTTCGAAACTTTTCCGGACAACTTTTGCTTGTTAATTTGTTGATTTGTTATTATGTTGGATTTTTCCTTATTAATTTTAAAGATGAAGATGAACAGAAATAAAGATGACCAAAAATGGGTTATATTATTAGGTGGGTCGGATCAGGTTAATATTGGGTAATTTAAGTAAAATTATTTAATTTGAGTCAATTTGGGGATTTCCCTCAATTGAGGGGTATAAATGGTGAAATTAGTAACAACGAGGGCATGCATAACTTTGTTTTAACGGTAGAGGTATAGGCAACTAATAAACCAAAGTTGAGGGATATTTTTGACCCTTTTCCCATCTTATAAGCAAATAAGGAAATAGTAATAAAATGTAATCTGAAATAGAATGACAAGCAAAAAATATAACGTCAACATCATTTTGGTTCCAATATAGAAACCTTCGCATAAAAGGAGTTGGGTTGTTGATCCCATCAAACATAATCACGACCACCTATCCTACGCTGGTTGGTCCATCTCAATGATGTGAAGGACACTCCTTCGGATTTTCAGAATAAAATACACATCAATGATAAGGAAGATAATTTAAATTGCACAACATTCTTTTTCTTGATCGGTAATAAAGTTATCAATATTTTTTACAACCTATTTTTTTGGCAGTTTCACAATTTCTAATGGAACAAGAATTTTTTGAATCATCTAGACAAATTTAATGTTAGTGAAACACCATTTACTTTGGAAGCCCAAAGTGGATAATGAGCAAGAAGTTATCGAAAAAACAACAATGTAATCTTGATCAAGTTCAAGATGAGGGAAACTCTTACGAATTTGACTAATGCGTACTTATATGGGTACAATCCTAAAGTTGATTTCTTTTATTTTTGTGGTGATCTTTGTTAGGAGGGAAGCTATAGATAGTAAGACATCATAAGATCATTTTATTATTTTCAAAGTTAAAAAATAAGGCTAAATACTTATGCAGTCTCTTAAAGTTGCCTGAATTTTTCATTTAAACACTTAATATTAAGTCTTATTCTATTGAACACCTAAACTCAAATCAATGTGTGACTATTAGACATCGAGAGCTAACACATAAAAAAGAGTGAGGGCTCACTTATGTTGGGCGCGTGAATATATTAAAACTCTGTCAATTTTCAGCTAATTAAATGCCTCTCGAAGTGAGAGAGTCTTTCCATTATATAGAGAAAATAAAGATTACACATCCCTAAAGATCCGCCATTCCTATCCCTAAAGATCAGCTATTCTATCTATACAAATCTACCATTGAATCCCTCTAAATCTGCCTTTCTATCCCTCCAAATCAGTTATTCTATCACAATATTTATTCATATGATTCTACAACAAATGTATATGATCATGCCAATTTATATCACTATATAATTACATTAATATATACAATCATTTAGTTGTCTATCATGCTAACATCCCCCCTCAAATTGATGCTGGTGGATCAAGAAGCATCAATTTGCCTACTAGAAACTGATGGCGTTGCCGTGCCATGGATTTTGTAAACGCATCAGCTATTTGAAGATCACTGGACACATGTGGAAGAGTAATGATTCCTTTATCTATAGCTTCTCGTATATAATGACAATCCACTTCGATGTGTTTGGTCCTCTCATGAAAAACTGGATTAGTAGCAATCTGAATAGCACTTGTATTATCAGCGTGGAGAAGAGTGGGATGAGATTGGGGAAATCCAATCTCAGCAAGTAATCCACGAAGCCAAACAACCTCGGAGCAAGCAGTAGACATGGATCGATATTCCGCCTCTGTTGAAGATTTTGACACACGATCTTGCTTTTTACTTTTCCAAGATATCAATGACTCTCCAAGAAACATGCACCAACCAGAGACTGAACGACGAGTATCAGGACATCCCGCCCAATCAGAATCACTAAAAGCATTAAGACGAATAGGAGAACCACTTGGAAAGAACAATCCACGAGTAGATGTTCCTAGAAGGTACCGAATGATGCGATGAACAGTCACCAAGTAGAGATGATGGGGAGCTTGCATAAATTGACTAACTTGTTGAACTGCAAAAGAGATATCAGGCCGAGTAATAGTAAGGTAATTTAGACTCCCAACTAATTGTCGAAATATAGTTGGATCAGGAAGAAGATCGCCTTCCTCACGACGATACTTGACATTCATTTCCAGTGGAGTATCTACGGAGGAGGAAACTTGAAAACCAGCCAAAGAAATCAGATCCTGAGTATATTTGTGTTGGTTTAGAAACACACCTGAAGCAACATTATGAACTTCCAAACCCAAATAAGTAAGTGTACCAAGATCTTTCATATGAAAAGAATCTTTAAGCTGCTGTTGGAGGCAAGTGATTAGTGAAGAATCAGTTCCTGTGATAATAATGTCATCTACATACACCAAAAGAAGAACACAACCTGTAGATGTTTTTCAAAGAAACAAAGATGAGTCATATTTGCTCTGCTCAAAAGAAAATTCTAGCAAAGCAGACCGGAACTTATCAAACCAAGCTCTTGGAGCTTGTTTTAATCCATACAAAGATCGCTTCAACTTGCATACATCTGATGTAGGCGATGAGAACAAACTAGGTGGAGGTTTCATATAAATATCTTCTTTAAGATCACCATGGAGAAATCATTTTTGACATCCATTTGATATAGAGACCAGTTTTGTGAAGCAGCAATGGCAATAATAGTTCGTACCGTAGTCATTTTGGCTACGGGTGCAAAAGTCTCCTCATAGTCCACCCCATACTCTTGTTTGTTACCAAGAACAACCAATCGAGCTTTGTACCGATCAAAAGTTCCATCAGAATGAAGTTTGATTGAATAAATCCACTTACATCCAATAGGGCGGACATTTGAAGGACATGAAACAATGTCCCATGTGTCATTTTCTTTAAGAGCCATAAGTTCTTCCTCCATTGCTTTCTGCCAACATTCATGCTTGGAAGCTTGTGAGTAACAAGATGGAACAGATATGTTGGATAAAGTAGAGGAAAAACCATACCAATTGGGAGTACGAGATACTCTTGTAGATCGCCGAGTAGGCTCAAGACGACCAGATCTTGAAGAATTCTCAGATTCTAGTTGTGGTGCAGTTTCAGGTAGCGGATCAATGTCGGGATAGGGTAAAGTTGGCCGACGTTGTTCATGCACAAATCCAGGTTTGAACCTGTTAAAAGAAGATGATAAATCTTCAAAAGTAGGAAGAAGAGGAGAAACAGAAGATGAATCTACAATCATAGGAAAGAAATACTGATTCTCAAAGAAAACAACATTTCTAGAAATACGAAATTTGTGAGAACGTGGATCATAACAAATAAAACCTTTTTGTGAAGTACTATATCCCATAAAAGCAAATTTAGTAGATTGTACAGAAAGTTTATTGCGTTGCGAAGGAGGCAAATGCACAAAACAAACACAACCAAATGTATGAAAATCACTGTAGTTAGGATTTTGGTGATAAAGACAAAAATATGGAGACTCAAGATTTAGCACTTTAGATGGCAATCTATTAATTAAATAGACAGCAGTAGACAAAGCTTCCACCCAATATTTAGATGGTACAGATGACTCAATCAATAAAGTATGAGTGACATCTAAAAGATGCCGATTTTTTCGTTCAGCAACTCCATTTTGTTGTGGTGTATATGGGCAAGAGTGTTGTGAGACAATCCCTTTGTCAAGCAAGAATTTTTTGAATTCATAAGACATATATTCTCCACCAGAATCAGATCTTAATAATTTGATTCATGTAGAAAATTAAGTCTCAATGTAAGCCAAAAATGTCTTGAACATGGAAAATACCTCAGATTTGGATCGAAGAAAATACACCCATGTAAACCAACTATAATCATCTATGAATGTCACAAAGTATTTGAAATGGGCATGAGAAATAATTGGTGAAATGCCCCAAACATCACTATGAATGACATCAAAACACTTTGTAGCACGACTACCAAAATTAGGAAAAGGAAGAGTTTTACTTTTGCCTAATTTACAAGTAGAACAATCAATGGAAGCAACTGAAAATTTATTTTTATTTTCCAATAAACTAGAATTTGATAAATGAGACAACACAACAGAATTTGGATGTCCTAGACACTTATGCCAAACCTCAGTTTTACTAGCAGTAGAAGTACAAGCAAAAGATAGAACAGGAGGAATGGAAAAGTGTATAGGAAACAATCGTCCAACTTTAGGCCCCTTCGCGATTATCGTCCCCGACACCTGATCCTGCACAAGACAACCATTACGAGAAAAATTCACATTACAATTGTTATCTACCAATTGTCCAACTGAAATAAGACTAGTTGAGAGCTTTGGTGAAACAAAAACATTCTTGAAAGTTGGAGTAATGTCCCCAACCTTGGTAATGGGTAAATTACTACCATTGGCAATATGTATTTGTGATGGACCTTGATACTTACGAACATTTTTTAGGATGCTCGTTAAGTTGGTCATATGATTGGAAGCGCTTGAATCAATAATCCAAAAATTAGATGTAACATCATTACCTTGTAATCCCAATGCTGAAAAGGCTGACACGATCATTTGTTGTACCATTTCAAGAGTAAGAACTTGTCCTGAAGATGAGTTATCATCAGTGGAACCATTTATCCTAGCTTGAAAAACATTGATCCTACGATTTTGAGGGCGCGTGGGACATTCTTTGATAATGTGTCCTTGTTGTTTACAATAATTACAGAACTTCTTGCTACAATTGCTAGCAAAATGACCATATTCCTTGCAACTGTAGCATTGAGTTCTACTCATTTCCCTGCCCTTTCCTTTACCTTGAGCAAACAAATGCAACAGTGACATCATTTTCTTTCTTAAAAGCATTTTGTGTGACAAGACGTTGCTCTTAACGAAGTAATTCCCTAAAGCAAACATCCAAAGAGGGAGACGGGTCACGATTCATCAAGTTAGAGCGAACACTCTCAAAGTCGGAGCGTAATTTCATCAAAAATTGGTCTCGCTTGCTTTGCTCATGAACTGCCTGAATCACTGATAGGGATTCAGTAGGTATTTTGGCATAGACAATATCTGTAAATTCAGCCCATAAGTTTTGAAATTCAGAAAAATAATCCTGAACAGAAAGACCTCTTTGAGAGTAATTAGCAGTTTCATACTCCAACTGAAAGCGTCTTGCGTTATTATCTTGGTTGTAAACCTTTTGTAAGTAATCTCACATGGCCTTAACTGTCTTGTACAGCCTGAGATTAAGAACAATAAGAGGGTCAATTGACCCTAGAATCCATGTCATCACCCGAGCATCTTTAATCTTCCATTCACCTAGCTTTGTTGTATCAGTAGGAGCAGGATTGCTTCCATCTATATGGCCCCATAGTTCTTTGCCAGTGACAAACAACCGAAATTGAAACTCCCAAGAAGAATAATTTTTCCAGTGAAACGAACACTGAAGGATTCAAAGTGATGTGAATTCATGCTTTTGAATAGCTATAAAACTACAAAGACTCAAGAAAGCAACTAGAATGACCAAGAACAAAAACCAAGATTTTCAAAAAAAATTAAAAGGAACCACAGATGACTCTATGAAACAAGACAACCAAGAGAAGGCTCTAATACCATGTCAATTTTCAGCTGAATGCCTCTCAAAGTGAGAAAGTCTTTCCATTATATAGAGAAAATAAAGATTACACATACCTAAAGATCCGCCATTCCTATCCCTAAAGATCAGCTATTCTATCTATATAAATCTGTCATTGAATCCCTCTAAATCTGTGTCACGCCTCGAGCCTACATCCTGAGCGGGACTGGCACTCAGAGACCATTGCTGGCCCTAAGCGAACCCTTGGCCTGGCTTTCTTAACTCAGCGGAAACTTAACTCAAAGAAATGAAAGGTTATAACATAACCAACTGATGAAATCTGGCCAAAAGGGCAACTCAAGTCTCAAAATAGAATATTATATATATACAGAAGAGAGACTCAAAACTAACTGACTGACTGTCTATGAAGCCTCTAAAAATACTGAGATGGATGTTGGGACAGGCCCCGCAACATCCTAATAAAGCAAAAACTCAAAACACAAAATACTTGAGTCCTCCGGAATGCAAGGAGGCTCACCACTGACTTTGGAGTGCTCAGCTGGATCAACGGCGTGCTGGGTGCTGATCCTGGATACCTGTGTCTGCATCATAAAAAGATGCAAGCCAACTGGCATCAGTACATAGAATGTACGAGTATGCGAGCTGGAAAGCTAAACCACAACTTGAGCTTGAAAAGAGTAGAAAGGAACTCTTACCTTGGCTCTATTCAACTCATAAAAATAACTGAACTCAATATATAAAGCAATAAACACAAGCAATATACAAGGCTTGTGAAACAGTATAAACAACTTAGCTCGTTAATGATAAAACAATAGCAACTCAACTTTACTTATACAAAAGTAATATAACTTAAGTGGGAGGTTCTTTAACCGACAACCACCACTATGAGCCCTAGTGATGATACAACGCTCTACCTCGCGTTGCCAAGGACCATCTTATACCTTGCCGTGATATAGGCAGCTAACTTTACTTAGTGGATCCACTAGCTTAACTTTCATGATCATCTAAAAAGTATGACCCGAGAAATCCCATGTAGGCGCATGGTTCTTATGGAGAGTTGAGTTAATATGAACTCGTGTCTCCAATTCAGTGCTCAATACTACTCCCAAAAATACTTTGGCTCATAAGTGTTTTAAAAACAAACTTCTTTCCTTAGTTGAGATAATTACTCAAAACTTAGCCTAAAGGCTCTTTTGAAAAAAAAAACATGGTTCCCCTCTTACTCAAATGTAAAAGAACATTTAGAAACTTCTTTGGGAAATACATAGTTCCCTAATAACTTTCGAGAAAAAAAGAACTCAACTCTAGATTCTTGACTTAACTTGAAACTTGAGACTCTTACTCGACTTGAAGCGCTATACCCTTTTACTTGACTTGAAACTAACCTTTCTTGAATTGGAATTATGAATTCAAGTGTTCGATCACATGTTATGGACGAGTTCTTGACGTTTAGTCATACTTTGGAGTGTCGGAAACAACTATGAAACATAGGTATAGTACCTAGGAACAGGTATGAGAAAGTGAGGAAAGAATGGGGGAACTTGGCTGAGACTTCAGACTTTTGGTGACACAGGTGGCACTTACGGACGCCATCGACGGACCGTAGATGGACTTACGGTCCGTACTGCAGGTCCGTCGTTCATGACAGAGAATTTCCCCCAAGAACTCAGTCAGAAAAAAATGGTTAAGTGCAGACCCACGGTCGGGACTTACGGTCCGTAGGTCCATTTACGGACTGTAGGTCGTGTCCGTAGATCGGCACACCAAAAGGCCTAGCTTCTGTCCCAATCGACGGTTGGCCAGTACGGACCGTCAATCGATCTACGGTCCGTAGGTCGTGATCGTAAATGGGAACGACTGCCAATTTGCTGAAAATTTTTGGTAAATCAACTTCAAATGGACATAGCTTTCAGAATCAAAATCCTTCAAACATACACTAGATTTCGGCCCAAAACATAATCAAATCATATACTAAACTCATTAAAATTTCCCATAACCCTATCAACAACACCATCCAACAACTTCAACAACATGAACAACTTTTCTCAAAAATAAAACGAGTTGGTGTGTGGGGGAAAGGATCAACCCATCACTAAGACTCACATACCTTGGTAGGGATCACCCCCGACGAAATCACAACGATCTCCTTGCTTGATCTTCTCTTTCTCTTCTTCTTCTTCTCTTCTCTCCCAAGCCCTAACTTTTACTCTTTGAAAATGGAAGTAAACTGATCAAAATCAGTCCATCACAACAAAATAACACCAAGAATTAATTATGGAAAAAGACCAAAATGCCCTTAAAATTTTCCGGACAAAATCCCTTCCAACTGCCCAACTTCTAAAGGGCATAGCTCACTCATACGAACTTGGAATCGAGTAAAATTAGTGGCGTTGGAAAGATCCTTCCACGAGCTTCGCAACCATAACTGGAACTACTCCTAAATCCTCCTGAGCTAGGAGTTAAGACTGCTCAAAGTTGGCCAAAATTCACTTTTTTCCCATACTTAGCCAAAATTTCCAGATTCTAAAATTTTCCAAAAAGATTATTTCCAATTTCAAGCTTCTTCAATTTCATTTTAAATTGTCGGATGTTACAATCTGCCTTGCTATCCCTCCAAATCACCTATTCTATCACAATATTTATTCATATGATTCTACAACAAATGTCTATGATCATGCCAATTTATATCACTATATGATTACATTAATATATACAATCATTTAGTTGTCTATCATGCTAACAAACTCATCCAATCCATTTGGTAGAGTGGAAAATCAAAAATAAATCAGAGTCTGTCTTTTAATTTTTTTATTTGTGAGGTACAAAGTTATTTCTTTTTTTAAATGAAAAACTTTATTTTTTCTATGGTCTTAAACTAAAGATATATATATATATATATATATATATATATATATATATATATATATATATATATATATATATATACTAAAATATTTTTTAATCTTGTGGTCTTAAACATGCCATGTGAAAGTTAAATTTCATGATTGACAAAAAAAAAACATTCTTTAATGTTTTGAAATGAACTAAAAGAAAAACACAATATAATATTTATTTTTTTTGTTAAAAAAACTTATAAAAATGGGGCTTTCAAATTTGAGGGCATAACACGGATGCCTCAATTTTAAAGGCATTGAGCCGTATCTGATCACTTCTTTTAAAAAAATGTACTTCGATCTAATTAACATGTTTGCTTACATTTTCTTTTTGGCGGGCTGGTAATATAATCCTATGTGATTTATGTTTATGTCACCTATCTGGGGAAGCCATGGAATAGATAATGGGGACATCACTTTACAATTATTCTTCTCTAATGTTTTTTCATAAAATTTTGAATGGTGATGAAACATTGTATCAATTTTGAAGGTACTCAAGCTAAGGGTCCTTAAGAACAATCTCAAGGTTTATAGACACTACCCTTATTTGTGGAACTTCACTAGGAATATTGTTGTCGATGTTATTTTTTATTTGATTTAAATTATTAATAATAAGTAGGGATAATGCATAAGTACTCCAGTCTATGTCCGAAATTTCAGAGACACCTAAATTATACTAAGGTCTTATTATCCCCCCAACTTATTTTTTAAATAATTTTTTACCCTTTTTCGACCTACGTGACTGAGTCCGTGACTTCACCTATGTGAGGCGCATGGGTGCTATTTTTAGACAATACCGACCACTTTTTTTTAACCAATTACTGACCACTAAATATTGGCCACGATTTAAAATAACGTTGAAAAAAGAAAACTCATGAATTCAGATTTCTTTTTCTTTATCAGATGTGTTGTTCATCTAATTTTAAAAAAGAAACCTCCATTATTATACAAGCATCAGAGTTAAATTGCTCATTGCTTCGAAAAGGTAAAGTTATTTTTGTATATATTCTTTATATTTACACCTTTTCATGTTGATTATTAGTTCTGATTTTAAATGTCTTTCACAATTTTTATATATAAATGTTAGGGTTAGGAATGATAAAATCAGAGTTGGATAAGTTGTGTATGGACGATAATGATTCAATGATCAACGCTGAAGTGCGATGCAAGCATGGAAACTTATTTCAAATGCACACGTCTTGGTCAAATCGCAATTCGAGAAGACGATTTTGGTTTTGTCCTCACTATGAGGCCACGAACTGTAGATTTTTCGATGGTGAGACATGGAGAGAGTCAACGAAAGATATCGGTTTATTCTTCTGAAATTGGTGAATAGGATAAAGGATATAGAAGAAAATTATGAGCGCGTGAAGATGCAATTGGAACAGCTTGATAATTCCATCATTAAAATGAAAATGTAATTCTATCATTTTAGTATGTTTGCAATAATTCATGAGTTCTGAACTACATAATACACAATATTTAAAGGACTTGGAGCATCCACATTCAGCATAATCAGTGTGTGCATATCATCAGGGCACTGTATATGCCAAAACATATGTAATTTGGTTAAAATCTGATCTTAATCAAGGTAAGACTTGAATTAAGGTATGGCCTTACCCATGTTAGTGAAGTGTAAAAAAACTTATAAAGGAGTCACTCTTTCATTAGAGTTGCCTGTTATTTGAGCACTTGCTTAAAGTGTTGTAATGATTTAGTTTTCATTGAGCTCATTGTCCTGCAGTAGCTTGTTGGTATGTGAAGTCTTAAATGAACTTTTTCGAAGTGATATAGCACTGTATGATACATTTGTTGAAGAAGAAGGAAGCTGACGATTGGAACATGTCAAAGGAACAGGTCCAACGCAGCTAACTGACGTGTCTACTACAACAAGTGTTGATGAAGAAGGAAGCTGACGATTGGAACATGTCAAAGGAACAGATCCAACGAAGCTGACTACGAGTTTACAACACTACTGTAGAAGTAGAGTCGCATTAGGATTAGACTACTTATATCTATTAGGATTATATCACGTCTAGGATTAGAGAAATCAAGGATTGTATTGATAATAATAATATTGAGTTACAATCTCCTTATATAAGAGAGAATTGTACATACCTAAGTTAACTATACTTAGAGTCCTACTACAATACCTATTACTACTATATTATAATAATAATAATAATAATAATAATAATAATAATAATGCAAATATAAATAATATAATCCTAGTTGTACTATAATTCTAATCATAATTTAATCGTAGTCGTAATATAATTCTAATAGATATAAGTAGTCTAATCCTAATGAGACTCTAATTCTACAGTAGTGTTGTAAACTCGTAGTCAGCTTCGTTGGACCCGTTCCTTTGACATGTTTCAATCGTCAGCTTCCTTCTTCATCAACACTTGATGTAGACACGTCAGTCAGCTGTGTTGGACCTGTTCCTTTGACATGTTCCAATCGTCAGCTTCCTTCTTCTTCAACAACATTAAGTTCTCCCTCTGATTTTTGCATTATCTTCTTTCCCTTTTGAATGAATCGTTTCTTTTACTTTGATGTATGGTTAATAAACGAATTAAATCGAACTAAAATCAATAATTTGATTTTGATCAGTAATCAATCAAAATCAATTTGTTGACACCCCTAATTGACAAAGGCCAATACTGGATCTTCAAGAGATAGAGACATTATTAGAGATTACAATGGTCACTTGATCTAATGTTGATGTTACAGAATTCTCTAACTACTCCACTAGCATTTTTGCATATTTTAGCGTATATAGGTATATTAAGTTGATTTTATATAATTTTGATAATGTTCTGGAGGCTGAGATTTATATCCTCCTCCGTATACACTACTAGAAATTTGATATACAACAACAGTTGAGTTACCGTTGCAATAGGCTACTATACCGTTGCATTAGCTCTAACGCTACGGTTTAGGCAACCGCTACAACAGATCGCGTAGCATTAGCTCTATAGCCACGGTTTCTTCCGACGGTTTATATAACCGTGGCAATAGGATTCCCTATTGCGTCAGTTTATACCTTAAGTTATAGGCAACAGTTAGTAATCTATTGGGACAGTTGTGAACCGTCGCAATAGTCATTTATTATCTACAATTATTTACATGCTATGGCAACATTTTTCTCTTTTTAATAAACAACCATTTCAGTTAATTACGACGGTTTTTATATGATAATGCTACAGTTCTAAGCTACTACAACTATTACTCCATGGCTACTGCTACAATTATTATAGTTAATGCAACAATTCTTTTCTTATTGCAATAGTTACTAGTAGGCTTATGCTACATTTATAGGCTTTTGCAAAGATACTCTTGATCTACTGCCACTAATATTATAAAGCTACTAAAACAATCATATTATAGAACATAAAATACACAATTCGATCACAAAAAGGAACTCTTCATTACCAAGATTTTAATCCAAGATCAAAGAGTAGCTAATATCAACATATATAATAGCAAAATATACAACTATTTTTTGACAGTTCAAAAAGGGTGAAACACACCACAATTTTCAATCTTCATCAAAATTAAAAGATTTGAAGAACATAGATGATTAAAGGTAATCAACATCAATCAAATTAGCTCCTAAGTCAAGTCTTCAATACCGCTTTCATCTCCTTCTTCAATTTCATCACCTATAAAATACAAAATAATTTAGCAATGTTTACAGTAAGTTATGATAGTGAAAGATGTGAAAGTTGAAAGTCACTTATTCACAATGGTTGTACCTTTGTTGATTGTCATTTGAGCAGCCAAGACTTATTTAACAAACAAGACACATAATTTAGTCAAATTGATCAACAATATTTCAGCCAAATCACACACTAAATAAAACTACATTTATGTGATGCAAAAAAAAGAAGGATAAATCAGCAATAATACACAATTTGGAGATTGACTTTCTTATTCGGCATTTGTAACAATATCATGTGTGAATTGTACTCAACCAATTAAACTATTTTTTGAAGGAATTAACATGAAAAATAGGTTCTACAAGGTGCAGAACTTACAATAGGTAACTGCAAGAAGACATTCTACCAACCGCAGAGAGCACTCCTACTAAGGTGTACGTACACACTATCCTCTCCTCTCCAAATCCACCTATGAGATTGTATTGGGTTTGTTGTTGTATTATAGTTTATGTTAGTATCTATATTGCTATTGGCATAAAAGTTGGCATTTCCTACATATTTAGCATTATCTGCACAATCATATTATTGAGCACTCATCTCATAATGCTCTTGATGTTACAAAAGAGAAATGTGCTCATTGCCAATTCATATTTCCAATTCTTTCATCTTAGATTCTGCAAATAACATCATGGGCAACTTCATTTATTGTGCTCTACACAACTCAAAATAAGAAATGCATAAAGTTTACTTGGGTCATCAGAATCTGGTGGATTTCCGTTTCTTTCTATCTGTTGCTCATGCGGCTCTTGATGTCCATTTTGTCATCACAAGCGACGAACATTTAGGACTTGCATACTATGTGGATATCCTTAAGTCTTATTGCATCATCATGCCTTCTAGTTATCTCTATTAGAGGGAAAACATGCATAGTTTTTGACATCTCAGATAGCACAACTGAACCACTTCTATGTGCAAAGAGGGAAAAGCATTTTGAAGCCAAAAGGGACAGCATATATGGAAAAGCTAGTCTTCTCAAACTGATCACCTTCTCTAGGCTAAATCCACTATTTTCTAGCACTAGCTTTTCTTGGTGCAAAAATGGTTGAAACATTAGACTAAAACAGCAATAAACAACAATAAAAGAACAATTAGGGAAGAAATTGTGAAGGTAGGCAAACACGTTAGACTAAAACAACAAATCTGGTACCTCAAAGTACCATTCATACATCAAGAAAAGAAAAATTGAACACCCTTATACCCCAAACTTAAAGTCCAAACTAAAATAAAACGAAACGATACCGGATAAATGGACTAATTTTACTCGATGTTCATTTCCGTTTGATCTCTGCAGAAACCTCCAATAAGGTCACCATAAATCACTTAAAGAACCACTAATATCATAAATTACTTAACCAAATAAGAGTACTTAAGCTCAATTGAATAATACACTCAAATCATTATTGCATAAATCTCAATTTTCTTCCATCAACTTTCACAAAGATCAAATTCATAAAATCAGTTCATTATTTCCTTTTATCCTACTAATAGTAATAAATTTCACACCATTTTCTTGTAACTTGACATTGTAAAACTGTAAGAAAATAGAATACTTAAGCTCACTTTTAATGAACGATTAACGACAAACAAGAATAAGAAGAAGTTGAAGAAGAATAAGTTGGAAAAAATTAGCGACACTAACCTTGATTAGGCTAACGTACGAAGTAATAAACATTTTTCTCAATTGGGTCCTCCATATAAAAAACTTGATGGACTTGAGATGCTAGTACAAAAGGATCATTTGTGCCACATTTTTTTTAAAGTATACCCAAAGTCAATCCGTATTCATCAACTTCATTATGAAACCAATCACATCTAAATTGCACAACACTAAAGCAGTCCCAATAATCAATCTCAATGATATCCTGAATAATTTCAAAGTTTCGAAGTTACATAACCTATATTTAATGGAGAATAAGACTAATAAATGAACCTGCTCCATTAACTAGAGATATAAGAAAATATATTTCATAGTTTCTTTGTTACTGTCTTGGAGAGTAATACAAACACTATAATTTACCTTTCACGTTGTTAACAATGAAAGCAGATAGTTTCACCTAGCACACAACTTGACTTTTCCATCTTGAATGACTTAGTGTTAGCCTTATTGAAAGGATTTTCTACAGGGGAACTTAAGCGTAGTTATTTAGTGTAGTTAAATAATTCACGGATGCAAATTTTTTTTTTTAGTATTTTGTTGAAAAAACCGAGAATGCTCGATTGATTTTCTTAAAATTAGAGCAGTTTCAACGAGTCATTTCCTAATAAATTCACACTTGGTCACAAGCTGAAAATTTAATGCAACATGGGAATCAATATTTTCTGAATTTATGAAAACAAATAAGGTTATTTCTACTTTCCAAACCTAATGCTCAACTTCAATAGCTCGTCCTAGTTTCCGCTTTCATAAGCTGATCTCACATCAACTACAAAACTCAGTCTACTATCATTATACAATAAAATTTTCAGGTAATGAGTTTCTTAATACATATTAATGGACATCCAAATGACATGAGTCACTTGTAGCTAGATAAGGTAAATCAGAATCTATAAGCTAAAAATTAATATATCATGAGGACTTTCAAGTGCGAAGTTAGAATTTCCTAATCACTTTACCAAAAAACTTATCTGAAACTCAAAAGTTTAGCATCAAACTTTCAAAATATCTCTAAATATGAATTTTTAACAAATAATGTAGAGTATCTCAACCAGAATCATCATTTCAACTATGTTTTTTGCCATCTACCTTTTATTTGACAAAATAGGAAAACTTAACAGTGAAGTTAGTACATTGATTTGTTGTATTATTGAAGAATCATTTGTGCTTGATCTATAACACACTCATTTATTGGCCAAGAAAGTTAATAACAACTTAAATGATTTATCAATGACAAAGAGTTCTTTCATAAAGTCAAGGAAAAATCTCTCTAAATTTCCAGCACATAAATATATATACTAGTTTAGTCCTTACATAAATATAGAAAGAAGTAAAAGAAAGAATAGTAGTAATTAGAAGTTCTAAGAGGGCTAGAGATTGTCAATACTAGATTCAATAATTTCTTACTTAGAAGTGTTAGATGCCTTATTTCTATATTCCTGCAATTTGATGTCTCATTTGTATCAAGGGTCAATTCATAAATTTGATAAATAAGAGTTAGCCACAAATTTCACCATCAAAAATACAATAAAATTGAGTTTTCACCTATTGATTTACTTAGATTGGACATTAGTTAAATGAAATCTTCTATTTACAATCAATAATGATATGAAAATTAAAGTTCAAAACAACAACTTTAGACTTTCGACAAACAGGGGATTTCAGTCCACATTCAAAGAACATCACTTTAAATTATATTTAGACAAGTTTGAAAATCAGGTCATAATACTTTTCAGTTCACTCAAAATGCAAATAAAAATACTAAAAGCATTAGAACAAAAAAAACTACAAATCAGATATTGACTAATAAAATTGAAACCAACTTCCTAAAGAAATTTCGCAGAGAGTTCATAAATCTTCACCAAATCTGAAAGACAAACTATAAACCACAAATAGATTACATCACAGACCTAAATTAGAAAAAATAACATAAATTTCAGACAAGCCCATTAGTTATTCTTTAAGACTTTTGAGAAACCCTTCAATGGAGTTTTAGATTATGCAGAATAGTATATCCATGACAAATTAGAGAAAATGGGTACTTAAAAATAATGGAGTAGATAGAGGAAACTTAAAAATAGTTCACCTTTATATGCAAAAGCTTGCGGTTGAAGAAGATTACTGTTGAGAATAAGACCACCACACTTTGAAGAAGAAGACCGAAGGTTGAAAAAGAAGAAGAAGACTACCACACTCTGAAGAAGAAGACC
This sequence comes from Solanum commersonii, assembly GCA_029007595.1. Classification (NCBI taxonomy): domain Eukaryota; kingdom Viridiplantae; phylum Streptophyta; class Magnoliopsida; order Solanales; family Solanaceae; genus Solanum; species Solanum commersonii. The sequence continues at coordinate 71,104 of JAJTWQ010000459.1, read as the reverse complement.
GAGACTTGTCGAAGAAGACCGAAGGTTGCCATTAACCTAAGCTTATCATTACGTACTTCTTAGAGTTTTCAGAAACCTTTAGGAGAAAAGACTAGAAATTTTAGCCCTAATAAAATTAATAGCGCTTTATCTAAAGTAGTGGAGGGAAATATATTATTTTGGGAATAAAATTCGCGGGTTGGCTGAAAATATTTTTTTTTGCACTATAATAACCGTTGTCACAGAGTCCATAAGTGCAACAGTTCTAAAATATGTAGCCTTAGACACTCTGTAGCGACGGTTATTAGAATGATGCTACGGTTAATTTTAATTATTGTTCTATTAGATCCCATGATATATTGCAACAGTCATAACCGTTGCAATAGATAATCTGTTGCGACGGTTGTACAAGTGTTGCCAAATATCCGTGGCAATAGGTCAAATTTCTAGTAGTGATAATTATGATATTTGATAAATATAAAGGTTGAAGTCATGCCTAAGTCCTCCATTGTAAGGATAAAACCTTGAGAAAATAAAATAAATTGAAAATAAAATAAATTGAAAATAAAAGTAGATGAATTAAAAATAATAAAATACTTGATGAATCTCAATTATATAAGTGTACTTTAATTGTCTATATTCTGATGTTTGATTGGTATATAAAATTTGATTGGTACATGAAATTTTAAATTGTAAACATCATATTATTCTGATGTTTGTCACATGCAAATGAGGAAACCCCTAAAGATTACACTACGATTAAACAAGACTTATTTTTAACATAACCAATAATGTATAATTATTTAATAATGTCTTATATAACAATCTAAGAGAAATTTTAGTACGTATGAGGCATGTCAAATCATACCCTTTTTTTTTAAAGACAATCTTATAACAAATGAAGTCTTTGTGCAGAAAAACAGAGCTAAAAATCAAGTCAAAGGTTTAGTTGTTTAATATATGAAGTTAATGTTTAAATTAGGTTAGCGAGGTTATTGAATTTTGTTTTATATCAAAAAAATAATTCAATTTTAGGGTTATGTATCGATCGGTTTCATTTTATTTGAAGTTTATTGATTCGATTTATCGGTTATCGATTTGTAGACATGCTAAATCATTATAAAATCATTAAGATATTGACTTATTGTTATCAGCTATTGATTTATTGATTTAAATATTAAGATTTAACAAACAAAATCATTGAACAAGGTGACAAACCAAATGAACCATGCACATGAGTTGACATATTACATCTTGTTCAAACCAACACATTATAGAATAACCAAGAGTTTGAGACAACCAAAAATAAAAGTTTGAAACTGTTAACAAAATCATTAACTCATTATCCATAAACTAATAACTAGTAATGGTCACCTTGTAACTAATGACAGAAGAAATCAGGAACCAAATCAAGAAATGATTGCTTGAACCAAAAGATAGTAATTCTGAGAGATCACGATAATATATATGAGAGGAATCCTTTGAAGAAAATTTTAATAACTTAATTAATTGACTATTTGAATTTTTTTCTACCTAAGTAAGGATTCAACTTTTAACCTTCTAATTTCCTTCCCGTTTCTCTTACCCCAGTCTTTTTAGGAAGGAATCCTTTGAAATTAAAAAAAAAAATCTCCACTTATTAAGTAAGTTTTACTACAAAATTAGCAATTTCACGTGTCATGTTGTGACATGGAATTTTATGTCTTTATTGATGATGTGGCAAATTATGCTTATGTGGCAACTAAGCTGTTAGGAATCTAATGATACACCTAATCACAAATAAGAGTTTAACTAATATACATGGTTAATATAAAAAGGGAAAATTGTATAAAATAGTAATCTATTAATTCAAAATAAATGCTATAACCACAATTTCATTAATTCTAATCTGTAGCAAACAGTTTGCCACTCGCCTCTCTCCCTAGAAATCTCGCTCTTTATTCTCCCTCGCCTCTCTCACTTTATACAAACACAAATGTATAAATTGTGTTTGTGTTTGTATAAAGCGAGAGAAAACTGTATATACATATCTCTTCGTCCTATACACTTATAATTATACAATACAAATCTTTCCCTGCCCAGTTCTCTTTTGCTTTTCTCTCTCTCGCTTTATACAAACACAAATTATACAAAATATACAATGTATAATTTGTGTTGTATAAAGAGAGAGAGAGAGAGATTCGATATACAAATGTTTTAATTCGATTCAATTGTATACAAATTCAAATTTTATGCAAATATGCAAACACAATCATTGATACATATACATAGTGGTTACATATATACAATTATCTAACTGATATACATATACACAATCGTTGTGCTTTTTATACAAACGAGTTGCCAGCCTGCGATTTATACAACTGAGATGTTCCATAGCAAACATAAACTCTAATATATTTTTTATGTTTGCTAAACTTAAAATTTACTCAATAATTTATGTATCATCGATCATATCACTCGCTTTACATGTTGGAGTAAACAATGTATTTTATCCCACAACTTTAAAAAGCTTACTTATACATATTTTTTGGACGAACTAATAATACTATATAAAGAAAAATTATGTATAAAACTTAAACTCCAGAAACAAACATGTTAAGAAAGTTAAAATCCAATTCTCGACAAGAAATCTCTATCAATTAAGGCATTTTTACTCTTGAACAAAGTTGGAATTAATCTTTAAGTAGAGAATCCAAATACAAATCTTAATCAACTAACCTGACTCAATTAAATAAATTGTACAAGGTGAGTTGAGGCTCCAATATCAAGAATCTAAATATATTATCCCAATGACCCCACTTAGTTTTAATTGTAAATATGTGACTAAATAATGCAAGTTCAAGTTCAATGCTCCTATAATAGAGAACAAACTCTTTGGGATTCTCAACTTATTAGGTATCAACAAACAATCGTAAATTTTGAAATGTAGTGAGTGTAAGTGCTTGTAGAGAATAACTAGATACATATATTAGCATATCACATTTTATATATTGTGTAATCTGCTTATTATTCTTCTTTGTACCCTAAAGTGGTAACACATGTTGTCTTAATATAAATATTAAGCCAAATACCATGTGATATTTTGCTAATATCTAACCATATGTTTTACCAAATTCACTTACTAGACTCTTCTTTATTCATAATTTGATGAATGTACTAGTGTCCCTATATATATATAACACTTTACTTTTCAAAAGCTACGTACCATTGCAAACACTAGTCAATACAATTTTATTATCCCTGCTCTTCAATTTTTCAAGTAAGTTTGTGTTTGAGTCAAGGGAACGGGTGATCTGAATCCTCTTCCTCTGGTCAAAGCTATTTAGCTCCTCTATTTTTTTGCTATAACCTAGCTAGTCTTTCACTCTTACATCTCAGCTTGTTTTTATTTCTTTCTTTCTTTTTTTGAGAATATCGCCCTGTTGTTCACTTACTTTTTCTCGAAAAATGGGAAGAGGTTTAGTTGGTATATCGCATGCCAAAAACAAACTTCGACGATCGATTTCACATAAAAATGAAAGTGTATCATCAACAACCACGACTAATTATGTTCCAAAGGGACATTTTGTAGTATATGTTGGTGAAACATGTAGGAGATTTGTTGTTCCAATAGCACATTTGAACCATCCTTTGTTTCAAGATTTGTTACATTGGGCTAAAGAAGAGTTTGGGTACAGCCATCCAATGGGTGGTCTAACAATTCCATGCAGTGAAGATTACTTCATTAGTCTCACATCCCTACTTAATAAGTCATCATAGACCAAACAGAACCGAACTAATGTATACTTCATGGTTCATTGGAACGATACAGAGAAGATTAGCATAATTTCTTACTTCAACATGCTGATTTATTTTTCTCTTGTATTTATTTGCTGAAAGAGAGATGACTAAGTCAGCTCTCTTCCTTGTAATTTATACATACACAATACATTCTTCAAACTAAAATGTTTCTTTTTGTCTCATTATGCTTCTAAGTCATGTTAGTATGTTTATTTTATGTCCAATATTTTAGTCTTGTCAGAATTGTTAAAAGTATAACTAGATATATTTTAAAGTAATTACTTTCCCTCTAATTAGGATCTACATGTGATTAATGATAAAATACTTAATTTCTTTATAGTTCAAATTCATATTCTAAAATGTGATTATCAACTATACTTGACCGTAACCAGTTAATTAAATTTTACTGTCAATCTAATTAGCTTAGAATATACATAAATTATAAATATTTATTTTTCTTTAGTTTAGAATCTTAATGAAAATAGAATATTTCTTTTACTTCAATCCATTTAGTTCTCTACAAATAGTGATGTAGTTTTTTTTTTTTTAAAATAAAATAAAATAAAATAGGGCGAGTTGACTTAACCGATAAAATGATAGATTTTTGTTTGAATTTATAACCATGCGGAATTATTAGGTGAGTTGTTACTTTTATAAAAATAAAACTTTTTAAAATAAAATTAAATTAAAAAAGCGAACCATCCCAAATAAATTTATGTGTAAAATATATTTTATGTATTAAGTTTAAAAATAATGAAACATTAAATTTATATTTTATGTATTAGTTTAAAAATAATGAAACATTAAATTTTTCACCTTGGGTTTGTGGTAGTAGGATAGAAATAACTGGCTAACAAGCCAATAGGTAATAAACACCCAAATCCTGCCTCTAAAATGTATTATGTTACTCCTATTGAAATTAAATAAGGTATAATTATCTTGATTAGTAAGGTATTTCAATAATTTTGAGTAGCAAACTACAAGGTATTCAAAAACTTTCTATCATATCATTTAAATTTCTTTTATCGGATATTTAATTAGCTTAGTAGATTCAATTTTGAGTCTTGAGTCTCATCTCTTGATTAATTTCTTTTCATTAGTGTAATCGAAGTTTTTGTCTTTGCTTAATATTGTTTATTTTTATCATTGTAACATATTGAGATGTATTTTTAATCTTATCGTCTTTAATTTTCTCTTAACTTATCATATTTTAAAGAATAAAAATATCAAGTGATTTTTTTGCGTAAATCTTACAAAAGCATATATGATATTGTGTTCTTCTACTTGTGAGTTGTGACTAACTTCATAATGTTTTAAAAAAGATACAAAACATTAATCAGACTGTAACAATATAAAATAAATCAAGATAATAGGATAATTTCAAAACAAAAAAATAATCTAATTGCGGTCCTAAATAAATTAAAAATTGATATGATATAAATTTTATAAAATGACCTGTCGTTTTCGTTTCATCCCTTGTTTCTCTGATTTTCTTTTTTCATAATAAAAATTTATAGGTTAATATAAAAATGTTGAGAAATTCTAGTACTAGTGCTATTGCTAGAAAAATTGATGTCATGTAACATTAGTGATTAGACTGTGACAAGCTTAATTAAAATAGTGACACTTAATTAATGATCAGAGACAAAATTTTCGAAAAGATCCACTTGCACATTCTCACATTCAGATATGAGAATCCATTTTTTTAATCTTCAGACAAGAAACTAACAGAGATCGGTTATATGGTTAATTATTGGTTATATAATAAAGAAAAATGTGCTAATTCATGTTGACAACAATGCTGGAACTACAAGAAGTCTTTACTAGTTGAGTTATTATTTTTGAATTACCAACTTTAAAATATTTTCCTTGCTTCTAGCAATTAAAAGGAAAAACTAATTAATTACACAAATATTTCTATTATATTTATCAGTGTTTTCAAAAATGTTTTTTGGAGCGAGTCCCGGGCAAGTTTCAGGGCGAGGCGTACCAAAAACGCTCTGGGGCGCAAATGAAAGACATAGATCCATAGGGCGTAAGCTCAAAACGTAAAAACGTATGTCCTGGACGTAAAAACATACGCCCTAGACGTTTTTTCTTTCTTTTTTTGGTTTTTGAATCTTTTTTGCTTTAAATCGTATTTTTTATTGTTGGTGTAATGATATTTCTCAAATAGTAATTGTAATACTTTTTTTCTTCATTATTGGTTATTAATACCTTGCTCAAATGAAAATCATAATAATTTTTTCTATATATTATAGGTTATTTATCAAATTTATTTGTAAAATAATTGAAAGTTTTACTTTTGCTTATTTTCTTAGTAATAAAATTTAAAAAATTGAATATACATGAGACTACTCCCCGTAGATCCATAAGACTTACGCCCCGTGTCTCGGGGCTTAAGTCTCGCCCGGTACTACATAAAAAGTCTCGCCTCACGCCCCCGCCTTTTAAAACAGTACTGATATTTACTAATTGGAAATAATTATATTTTAATTTATTAATTAATAGTTTCATACTAGATTTCAAATCACATACACCTAGATACATGTGTTTTGCTATCAAATACACTAAAATAGGAAGATAGGCGAGTGAGAACAAGAGGGAGGCAGGTGGAATTTGTCTATGTATTTCATATACATGTGAATCATATTAGATACATGTATCTGAATTCTGGATATATACGCGAATGAGATAGGAGAGTGATGAGCGCAATGGTAGGGAGGAGAATGAGATTTGTCTATGTATCCCCAGATACATGTAAATCCACTTAGATACCGTGTATCTAAAACAAATTGCACCTAATTTTGACCCGTGTATTCCGAGATTTGTATGTAGACGCACCAAAATCTTATAAGATTTGTACAATTACAAACTAGCGTGTATCTAATATATTAATTAGCTCCTAAACTAGTAGGATGTCTATAAGTTCTTCGTACTAAAATAAAACAGATATAAGAAATGACATTGAGCTTGTTATGAGTAAAACTTTTCCTTTATTACTATTACGTTCTGTCCTTACATTATAAAGGTAAGAGTTAAGTTATAGAACTAGATGCATAGTAATATATATATATATATATATATATAGTTAAATTCGGATTTCCAGGACTAGTTATATTGGAAACATTCAAGAAGTGTAATGAAACGAGGTCATAATTTGTGAACTAATAAAGACAGGAAATTCAATAATTAGAAAATAAAATTTTACATCGACAACTTCTTTTTCATAATAAAGTTTGGGGTGAGATGAACGCGATAATCGTGAGATAATTAACATGAGATAGAAGATGGAATTAGGGTCAAACTAGATCTTGCATTTAAGTGGTATATTATATAAATATTCCATCGTTATCTCAAGAGATCAATTACAAATACCCTCAAAAGTTAATAATTCATATTTTTAGTGATGCGACAAGTCATGTGAGACTAATTCCTCCACTTAAGCGTTGCCAACTAGCATTCACTACAAGAAACTGGACCTTTAGTGTCACTCCCCGAGCCTACACCCTGGGCGGGGCTAGCACTCGAAGACCATTGTTGGCCCCAAGAAAACTCTTGGCATGGCTTACTTAACTCAGCGGAAGACAATATTCATATCTGTAACGATAAATGAACTTAACTGAACTGAAATAAAATAACTGAGAATGTTTTAAAGATTAAACATTAAACTTGGCCAAAAGTGGCAACCCAAGTCTTAACAATAAGATCTGATAATGAAAAGACTCAAAGGACTAACATCTGACTATCTATGAAGCCTCTAAAACAACTGAGATGGATGTTAGGACAATCCCCACAACATCCTAACGAACTAACTAGTAAGCAATAAAAAGAGTCTTCTGGAATGCAAAGAGGCTCACCGATTGACTCTGAACTGCTCACTGGATCAATGATGCACTGGAATGTTGATCCTAGTTACCTGTGTCTGCATCATAATAAGATGCAGGCCAACTGGCATCAGTACATTGAATGTACGAGTATGCAGGTTGGAATGCTAAAACAACATAGGCTGGAAAGAGAATTTGAAAGAAACACTTACCTTGGCTCTGCTCAACTCACGAATACTTAACTGAACTCATTTCAATATAAAATAGTTTAAACAAGTGTAATATAAAGAAAAGTTGTTAAAAAACATGATGTCAACTCTATGTATGTACAAGGATACAACATAACTCTGAAATGTATGTACACTACAATAAACTGATGTATATAAAAATACAATAACTTCTGTGGGAGTTTCTCTAACCGATAACCATCACATAAGAGCTATAATGATAATACAACGATCTACCTCACGTTGCCAGCGCATCCTATACCTGGCCAAAGGTATAGAACCTGAACTGCCTAATGGATCCACTAGTTTATTGCGAAAAGGATTCATCTAAAAAGTATGACCCTTTTCTACTCATGATGGCTACATGGTTCTACGGTGACGTGAGCTATCTAAACTTATACTCATCCCCAATTCAATGCTCAATACTACTCCCAAATTATACTGGTTCTTATGTTCTAAAAACATATTTCTTCTGTGATTTAAGATTAGTGCTCAAAAACTTAGCTTAAAGGCTATCTTGGAAACCAAAATTTTCCCTCTTGCTCCATTTAGAAAGCGATTACTTCTTCTGAAGACTAGCCCGAAGGCTCTTTGGAAATCTCAGTTTCCGTCTTATTTAAATGTGAAAATATTTTAAATCTCTTTGGCAATACTTAGTCCCCATATACTTTTGAAGAAATGAACTTCAAACTTTACTCTTTAATCAACTTAAACTTTAAGTCTTAAAACAAAGTTAAAATATTTGGAAAAAAACTTTTGGAAAACTCTAAGAAATTATCTTGACTTGACTCTTACTTCTCTTGTCTTTGATCTTAACTTTCCTTGAATTGGATTATGGATTCAAGGTTCATGATCTCAAGTTTATGGATGATTTCATGATATCTAGATGTACCTTAGAGTGTTGGAATTAACTAGAAAACGTAGGCACATCACCAAGGAACATGTACAAAAAAGTGGGGAACGAATGGGGAGAACTTAAGTCCCTCGCGCTCTGAGAGGCGCAGGGTGCCAACCCTCAAAGTTCAGAGAACTTTCTATGGCGCTCTGGCTGGCACGACACGCCAGAGGCGAATGTTCAGAGGAACTTTTGTGGAGCTCTGGCAAGCGCGGCGCCCCAATCCTTTGCCCAGAAAACTCCAATTTTTCTCCTTCGTTTTTCATCTCTAAACCCTCTAAACTTCCATAGTTCTTTCCCCAACCACTTAGGATCAATAATACCCTCAATACCCAATAGATTTAACTTGAAAAACAACCCGGAAACACGAATCAAATCAACACTAGGCATTCAACAATCAACCAACAAGAATTCAACAATGTTCTTCAAGAACTTCACTTTCTTATCATTCAAACAACTCCAAATTTGCTGAATTGAAACATGTTTGGTGTGTGGGTGAACTAACCCAACACTATGTGATCTCACATACCTTGTAGGGATCACCCCCGATGAATTCCACTCACAAGGCTTGAACGTTCTTGGCGAAATCTTGGCTTTTCTCCCTTTCTTTCTTCCTTTCTCTTTTCTCCAAGCCCTAAGCGTGAATTTAATTTTCTAATCTGACCTAAAATAAGTTTTTACCCCAATAAATCCCTAAAAATGAATTAGGAAATAAATTAGAGAAAAGACTACTTTGCCCTTCTCTACATTCGGATTGGGACTTTCCTCAATCCAACACCTGACTTCTAAAAGGCATATCTCACTCATATGATGTCAAATCGCGCAAACTTGGCGACGTTGGAAAGATATCTCCAAGGTTCCAACCATATCAAGAGCTGCTCCTAACTCATCCTGAGCTAGGAGTTATGGCCTTTTGAAAATGGCCAAAACTCACTTTCTTTACTTAGACAAAAATTTCTAGATTTTCCTTATTCTTTCCAAAAATCAATATTTTCATATTTTTAAACTCTTTATAGTTGTTTCTAGGCGCGAGATGTTACAATATCTCCCCCTTGGAAACATTCGTCCTCGAATGAGCTTTATTTCACTAAGCTAAGGGTGGTGACATCTAGTTCAAACACCCAACAGGTAAATGTAACAATCAACATGCTCATTCATAATTCAAAGAGTACTAAGAAGAGAATTAGTACCTTGATCTGCATTCCCTCCGGATTCGAAAAGATGTGGATATCTCTTCTTGATATCTTCTTCAGTCTCCCAAGTAGCTTCCTCAACAAATTGGTTCCTCTAAAGGACTTTGACTGAAGCTACTTCTTTGGTCCTCAACTTGCGAATTTGGCGATCTAAAATCTGAATCGGAATCTCCTTATAAGATAAGCTATCCTTGATCTCAATATTTTCAGTTGGTATGATTAATAAAGGATCGCCTATGCACTTCTTCAATATGGAGATGTGAAACACTGGATGAACCGCTGGTAGCTCCAACTCATAAGCTATATTGCCCATCCTTTTGGATATTCTATAAGGCCTGATATACCGGGGACTAAGTTTCCCCTTTTTACCAAACCTTATAACACTCTTTATCGATGAAACCTTTAGATAGACTCAAACTCTAACACCCTTTCCTAACATCAGTGTAGGATTTTTGACAACTCTGTGCCGTTTTCAACCTCTCTTGAATCACTTTAACCTTCTCCATAGCTTGATGGACTAAATCTGGTCCTATCAACCCTGCATTACCAACTTCAAATCATCCGATAGGAAATCTGTATCTTCTCCCATAAGGAGCCATTTGGATGCTAGAGTGGTAATTGTTGTTGTAAGCAAACTCAATGAGAGGTAGGTGATCATTCCAATTTCCTTTGAAATCAATCACATAAGCCCTCAACATATCTTCTAAAGTCTGAATAGTGCGATCTGCTTGCCCATCTGTCTGAGGATAAAAGGCAGTACTTAAATTCACCTTCGAACCCAAGCCTTTCTGAAAAGATTTCCAGAACTGTGCAGTAAATTATGCACCTTTATCTGATATAATGGAGACTGGGACCCCATGAAGTCTTACCACCTCCTGAATATATAACCTGGCATAATCCTCTGCTGAATGGGTAGTCTTTATCGATAAAAAGTAGGCTGATTTTGTCATTCTGTCGACAATCACCCAAATAGAATCATGTTGTCTGCGAGACCTTGGCAAACCTGTGATGAAATCCATATTGATCATCTCCCACTTCTATTCCAAAAGTTTTATGTTCTGAGTCAAACCATCGGACCTTTGGTGCTCTAGTTTCACATGTTGGCAATTTGGACACTTAGCAACAAACTCTGCGATGCCCTTCTTCATGCCATTCCACCAATACACTTCTCTCAAATCGCGATACATCTTTGTGGAACCCGGATGAATGAAATATCTAGAGCTATAAGCTTCCTCCATGATCCTCTCTTGGAGTCCATCTACCATAGGTACGCACAATCTACCTTGATATCTCAATACGTCATCTCCCCTTGTTCAAAAGCTAATACTCTTTGTTTATGAACATTTGCCTTTAAGTCTAGCAAAATGGGATCTTGGTCTTGCTTTTCTTTCACTTCTGACATTAGTGATGATTCAGCCCCATTCGTCACCACTATTCCTCCTTCTATGAAATCCATAAGTCGGACTCCTAAGCGTGCAAGTCTATGCATATCCTTCACTAAATCTCTTTTTTCTTCCTCGACATAGGCAGTACTATCCATAGACAACCTGCTCAAGGCATCAATAATAACATTAGCCTTACCTGGGTGATAAAGAATACGCATGTCATAATCCTTGAGTAACTCTAACCACCTCTTTTGCCTGAGATTTAGCTCTCTTTGAGTGAACACATATTGAAGGACCTTGTGATCAGTGAATATATCAACATGAACACCATACAAATAATAACGCCATATCTTTAAAGCGAATACTACAACAGCTAACTCTAAGTCATGGGTTGTGTAGTTCTTCTCATGAACTTTCAGCTGTCTGGAGGTATAAGCTATAACTGTCATTCTGCATTAAGACACAACCCAAACCAACTCTAGATGCGTCACAATACACCACAAAACCTAAAGTACCTTTTGGTAAGGTCAAAACTGGGGCGGTAGTCAACCTTTTTTTCAATTCCTGAAAGTTTTTCTCACAAGCTTCAGACCATTGAAATTTAACAGTCTTATGAGTTAACTTCATCAAAGGAGATGAAATAGACGAGAAACCCTCTACAAACCTTCTATAATAGCCAGCTAAACCCAAGAAACTCCTAATATCAATTGGAGATGTGGGTCTAAGCCAATTCTGCATTGCCTCAATTTTTTGAGTATCAACTTTAATCCCCTCTCCAAACAAAATATGGCCTAAGAATGCCACAGATTCGCATACAACTCCTTATCTTTCAAAGTCTAAAGAACTATTCTGAGATGACCAACATGATTTTTTTCATTCTTTGAATAGATTAGTATGTCATCAATGAAAACAATAACAAACATATCTAAATAAGGTTTGAAGATTCTATTCATAAGATCCATGAACGTTGTCGGTGCATTGGTTAAACCAAAAGACATGACCAAAAACTTATAATGACCATATCTGGTTCTGAAAGCTGTCTTTGAAATATCACACTCCCTTACTCTCAACTGATGGTAACTTGATCTGAGGTTTATTTTCGGAAAACAAGAAGCACCCTGAAGCTGATAAAAAAGATCATCAATTCTTGAAAGAGGATACTTATTCTTAATGGTAACCTTGTTCAACTAACGGTAATCTATACACATCCTAAGGGAACCATCTTTCTTTCTCACAAATAAGATCGAAGAAGCCTAAGGTGAGACACTTGGTCAAATAAAGCCCTTATCTAAAAGATCCTTTAACTGCTCTTTCAACTCTCTCAACTCTGTTGGTGCCATTCTGTATGGCGGAATAGAGATAGGACGAGTATCTGGAAGAAGATCTATACCGAAGTTTATCTCTCTCTCAGGAGGGGCTCCGGGAAGATCATCTGGAAAGACTTCTGGAAACTCTTTTACTATTGGAACTGACTGAATATGAGGTACTTTAACACTTGAGTCATTAACTCAGACTAAGTGATAAACACACCCCTTAGAAACTATTTTCCTTGCCTTAAGGTACGAAATGAAATGACCCTTAGGCACTGATGTACTGTTTTTCCACTCTAAGACTGACTCATTTGGAAACTGAAACTTGACAACTCGAGTTCTACAATCAACTGAAGCATAACAGGCATGAAGCCGGTCCATACCAAGAATGACATCAAAGTCTACCATATCTAATTCAATTAAATCAGCCATGATACTCTTGTGATTGACATAAACGGGGCAATCATGATAGACTCTCTCTACTAGAACAGACTCACCAACAGGCGTAGAGACACTGAATGGTTCACTAATTTGTTCAGGAATAACATCAAAGTTCATAGCAACATAAGGAGTTCCAAAAGATAAACTCGCTCCTGGATCTAGCGAGGCATAAACAGTAAAGTCAAAGACTTGAATCATACCAGTGACAACATCTGGTAAATCTTCTTCCTCTTGGCGACTGTTGAAAGCATACAAGCGGTTTGTTCCTCCGCCAGTACCGAAAGTAGCCCCTCTAGGTGCAACTCTGTCTGGTGGAGCAACTGAAGAAGACTGGGATTTATGGCCCCCATTACCATTTCCCTGCTTGTTCTTTGGGCACTCTCGCATGAAACGCCCACTTTGACCACACTTGAAACAACCAGTGGAGCCCTCACGACCAACACCTGAATGGTTTCTACCACACTTGGCGCATGCAGAAGGCTTACTACCCCCTTGTGCCACGCTACTCTGAGAATAAGTAGGTTTAGATCTGAAGTTCTGATTATTGTACTCAACTTTGTTCTTAGGTGCATGTGCACTAACAGATGATGAAGCATGGCCCTTCTGTTTCTGTTGGAAGAATGACCGGTTGATATTACTTTTCTGCTGCCCGAACTCATTCCCTGTCTTATCATTTTTGTTCTTGAACTCCTCTCTATCCCTCAGTTTCTCTTCCTCTACCTGCTGTATATAGACCATCAACCTCGAGATGTCCATGTCCCTAATATGCATTGTTGTCCGACCCTCATTGCTTGACAGGTGACCCAAACCATCAACAAACAAACTCATCCTACTCCTCATGTCCGCAACCATTTCAAGAGCATAGCGAGACAGTTGGGTGAATTTCAACCCATACTCATGAACGCTTAGAGAATCCTGCTTAAGTGTGAGAAACTCATGTACCTTAGCCGCTTTTAGTTCTCGGGGAAAGAAATCCCCCAATAAAGCCTCTTCAAAACATGTCCAACCCGCAGGTGGTGCATCCTCAGCTCTACCCCCTTTCCACTGATCAAACCAAGTCCTAGCAACATTTTTCATCTGATATGCAGCTAGCTCAACTCTCACAATATCAGTAACATGCATCACATCGAACACCTTTTTCAGTTCCTCAATGAAGTTCTCTGGATCCTCTACAGTGCTCGAACCAGTAAAATGTAAGGGATTCATCCTCAAGAACTTACGAATCCTTAAAGTGTCAGCCTTTTCTTGTCGAGCTCCTCTCTGCTGCCCAGCTTGGTTAGTCACAACTTGACTAAACATCATAATAGCCTCTCTAAACTCAACATTAGTAACTTATCCTTGCGGTTGCACTTCAGGTGCATTGGGCAACCCTTGCTCCTTAACATTACGCCTAGCAAGACGTCCTCTAACAGCTCTTCGTGGAGGCATGATTATCTGAAACACGCGCAAGCACGAATTAGAGGGAAAATTTTTAGAGATCAAACTCTAACGCATGAAATAAGTGTGAAAGAAGTGAGAAATTTTCCTAAATGTTGCAGCCTCCTAATTATAGATATGGCGCGCTTCACACCGATAAATAGGACTCTACAGACACGACTTCATAGACTCCCTAAGACTCTCGAACTCTGTGCTCTGATACCAAGTTTTTCACTCTCCGAGCCTACACCCTAGGCGGAACTAGCACTCGAAGACCATTGTTGGCCCCAAGAGAACCCTTGGCATGGGTTACTTAACTCAGCGAAAGACAATATTCATATCTTTAACGATAAATGAACTTAACTGAACTGAAATAAAATAACTGAGAATGCTTTAAAGATTAAACATTCAACTTGGCCAAAAGTGGCAACCCAAGTCTTAACAATAAGATCTGATAATGAAAAGACTCAAAGGACTAACATCTGATTATCTATGAAGCCTCTAAAACAACTGAGATGGATGTTGGGACAATCCCCACAACATCCTAACGAACTAATTAGAAAGCAATAAAAAGAATCTTTTGGAATGCAAAGAGGCTCATCGACTGACTCTGAACTGCTCACTGGATGAACGATGCGCTGGAATATCGATCCTAGTTACACGTGTCTGCATCATAATAAGATGCAGGCCAACTGGCATCAGTACATCGAATGTACGAGTATGCGAGTTGGAATGCTAAAACAACATAGGCTGGAAAGAGAATCTGAAAGAAGCACTTACCTTGGCTCTGCTCAACTCATGAATACTTAACTGAACTCATTTCAATATAAAGTAGTTTAAACAAGTGCAATATAAAGAAAAATTGTTTAAAAACATGATGTCAACTCTGTGTATGTACAAGGATACAACATAACTTTGAAATGTATGTAAAATACAATAAACTGATGTACATAAAAATACAATAACTTCTGTGGGAGTTTCTCTAACCGACAACCATCACATAAGAGCTATAGTGATGATACATCGATCTCCCTCACGCTGCCAGCGCATCCTATACCCGGCCAAAGGTATAGAACCAAAACTGCCTAATGGATCCACTAGTTTATTGCGAAAAGGATTCATCTAAAAAGTATGACCATTTTCTACTCATGATGGCTACATGGTTCTACGGTGACGTGAGCTATCTAAACTTATACTCATCCCCAATTCAGTGCTCAATACTACTCCCAAATTATACTGGTTCTTATGTTCTAAAAACATATTTCTTCTGTGATTTGAGATTAGTGCTCAAAAACTTAGCATAAAGGCTATCTTGGAAATCAGAATTTCCCCTCTTGCTCCATTTAGAAAGCGCTTACTTTTTCTGAAAACTAGCTCGAAGGCTCTTTGGAAATCTTAGTTTCCGTCTTATTTAAATGTGAAAACATTTTAAATCTCTTTGGGAATACTTAGTTCCCATATACTTTTGAAGAAATGAACTTTACTCTTTACTCTTTACTCTTTACTCAACTTGAACTTTAAGCCTTAAAACAAAGATAAAACATTTGGAAAAGACTTTTGGAAAACTTAAGAACATATCTTAACTTGACTCTTACTTCTTTTGTCTTTGATCTTAACTTTCCTTGAATTGGATTATGGATTCAAGGTTCATGATCTCATGTTTATGGAGGATTTCATGATATATATATATATATATATATATATATATATATATATATATATATATATATATATATATATATATGTACCTTAGAGTGTTGGAATTAACTAGAAAACGTAGGTACATCACTAAGGAACACATACAAAAAGGTGGGGAACGAATGGGGAGAACTGACGTCCCTGGCGCTCTGAGAGGTGCGGGGCACCAACCCTCAAAGTTCAGAGAACTTTCTGTGGAGATCTGGCTGGCGTGACACGCCAGAGGCCAAAGTTCAGAGGAACTTTTGTGGCACTCTGGCAAGCGCGGCGCCCCAATCCCTTGCCCAGAAAACTCCAATTTTTCTCCTTCGTTTTTCATTTCTAAACCCTCTAAACTTCCATAGTTCTTTCCCCAACCACTTAGGATCATTAATACCCTCAATACCCAATAGATTTAACTTGAAAACACGAATCAAATCAACACTAGGCATTCAACAATCAACCAACAAGATTTCAACAATGTTCTTCAAGAACTTCACTTTCTTATCATTCAAACAACTCCAAATTTGCTGAATTGAAACAAGTTTGGCGTGTGGGTGAACTAACCCAACACTATGTGATCTCACATACCTTGTAGGGATCACCCCCGACGAATTCCACTCGCAAGGCTTGAACGTTCTTGGCGAAATCTTGGCTTTTCTCCCTTTCTTTCTTCCTTTCTCTTTTCTCCAAGCCCTAAGCGTGAATTTAATTTTCTAATCTGACCAAATATAAGTTTTTACCCCAATAAATCCCTAAAAACGAATTAGAAAATAAATTAGAGAAAAGACTACTTTGCCCTTCCCTAAATCCGGATTGGGACTTTCCTCAATCCAACACCTGACTTCCGAAAGGCATATCTCACTCATATAATGTCTAAATCGCGCAAACTTGGCGGCGTTGGAAAGATATCTCCAAGGGCTTTCCAACCATATCAAGATCTGCTCCTAACTCATCCTGAGCTAGGAGTTATGAGAGTTGTGGCATTTTGAAAATGGCCAAAACTCACTTTCTTAACTTAGATAAAAAATTCCAGATTTTCCTTATTCTTTTCAAAAATCAATATTTTCATATTTTTAAACTCTTTATAGTCGTTTCTAGGTGCGAGATGTTACATTTAGCGGCAATAACAATTGCCACAAAGTTCCAAAATATCGCCACTAAGGACTTTCACTTATTTTTAGCACTAGATTACAAGAATGATTTTGTTCTTTTTTCTTCTTCATAATAAGGATATTGTTTTTTTTTAAAATCACAAATGACGTCGATCAAGCAGGAATATGAACATATGTTTGTTTTTATGTCATATGTGAATGCATAAAGTGTACATCAATAGATTGTGTACGTAATAAGAGATTTGATTTGAGAAGTAATTTTGATGTTTTTTCGTAATAATATTGGATGTTTTTAATATTGATAAGACATGTATATTAATTTTAGAAAATTAGCTCATAATTGAAAATTAATTAATATATATTTTTTGTTGAAAAAATAGGTTTTAGTGGCGATGTTTAGTTGCCACTAAAAGTCAGTGGCTTTTAAGGCCTTCAATCGCCGCTAAAAATCGGTGAAAACCTTTAGTAACGATATTCATATTTGTGGCCACTTTAGTCGCCTCTAAAGGTTCATTTTCTTGTGATGAATCCTAATTGGCAATGCTTAAGTGGATAGACTAGTTCTACGTGGCTTGTCACGTCACTAAATAATTAGGTTATTAACTCTTGAAGATATTTATAATTTCTTGAGAACAACTATGACATTTTTTATCAGCAAAATGCTACTAAAGATATAAATAGTTTATTACGTAATATATATTAGTATATATGTATAGATAGTTTTTACTCAGCGGTTAAAAGTTAAACTTATTTTTGTGAAGTCTAACAGAAGCCTATTTAAAGTAGAATAAAGATGTCAGAGGATGTTTTACACCATTTCCAGAGGTTATGGATTGTGGGTTTACATATTTACGGATCACTCAACTCATCACATGCTATTGTTATGAAATTGATGCACTTTCATACTCCTTCCGTTTCAAATTATTTATCATGATTTTTAAAAATTATTATCTTAAATTATTATCGAAAGATGATTCAATGAATAAAAATTAGGATAAAATAGTCAAAACCTCCTAATTATTTTTTCTTAGAAGACATAAAACAGAAATATGACACACACACCATTAAAAACCTAATAATTTAACTAAAGGATAGTTCTATGCTCCTTCCGTTTTATAAAGAATGACCTATTTAATTTCCTTTTTAGTTTATTTCAATAAGAATGACCCTTTACCTTTCATGCAACTCTTTTAATTTCAATTTTTCACGTAGCATATTTAAATTCACAAGATTAAAAGATATTTTAGTACATTTGACATAATTTAAGTTAGAATCACAAAATTGAAAAATCTTCTTTATTTTTTTAAATTTTGTGTCAAAAGTCGAAACATTTTTAATTGTGCAATATTAGCACAACCATGTGAAGTAGCTCAGAATATGACCCATTGCCCATAACAACAGCTTACATTGGGGTGTCATTGTGGCAATACATATGCAAACAACTATATAAATATAAACTCTCTACTTCAAAATTCATAACAAAAAAAAAAAAAAAATCTTTATAGATATTCAACCAAGTTAATATCAATATATCAAAACACCAACACTTACATAACAAGAGAAGTAATTAAGTCATGGGGTTTCGTTTGTTACCGATGATTTCTGGTGCTAAACATATCTACAAACTGCAATCCGCTCTTACAAGAAATCATTCCGATGTTCCTAAAGGACATTTTGCAGTTTATATCGGAGAAATAGATAAGAAACGATTCGTGGTCCCAATAACGTACTTGAATCATCCTTCTTTCCAGAAATTATTAAGGCAAGCAGAAGAAGAATTCGGGTTTCATCATTCAATGGGAGGTTTAACAATACCATGCAATGTAGATGCATTTGTTGATGTCACTTCTCAATTGAACACTTAATGAAATTATGAAGCAATAATACTTCAGAATAGAGCATAGAATAATTCACTTTTTTTTTTTTGCTCTTGTAATGCAAGAGTTGTAAACTTATGTACATTGGCTTCAACAAATGTAAACTCTACCAAGTTTTGTTGACTTTCTCCATTTAAATTTGTTTGTCTTGCTTTTTTTTTTAGTTAGTTATTAAAAAAAAAAACTTTTTTTCTTTTTTGGTAATTCTTTAATTCTAACTTTTCGAGTGTCATGACAAAAATCACAAAATTAAAGGGTATTTTGATAGATTTTACATATCTTTAATTTAAGACCACAAGATTTAAAAGACTGAGATTCAAACTCTTACCAACGAGGTAAAAGTTTAGATAGTCAACCAACTGAATTATTAAGATTTTTCGAAATTATCAGCATTTAATGACCAGTTAGTTAGAAAATTTTCTTTACTTCTTCCCTTTGACTGTTGAAGGCATCTGAGTTTCATAGTTATATGTCAGATTCTAATTGAGATTGTGCATAAAATAAAAATTATTGAGTTTAAGGAAGGCACATTCTCTTGTTTAATTTTGTTTTTGCATAATTTCTGTTAGCAGTCAATTAGAATCTCTGTGCTGGCTTTCTCATAACATTTTTTATGCCAACTGGAAGTCTTGTTAAAATGTTTATTAGAAGGCATAGTACATATTTATATATTTTCATTTGGATTCGGCTGGTATTTATGTTCTCTAATTTTGGATGTGCATAAATAAACACTTAAATTTGTATAAAATTAAACAAATAGACACACGCGTCCTACGTGGCATAATACATATAGTATGCTACGTAGGAGACAAAATTATCATATAGGATGCCACGTAAGACGAATGTGTCTATTTGTTTAATTTTATGCAAGTTTAAAAAGTCTCTCGTGCACACCCAATTTTGGAGCGTAAATGTCGATAAAAAGCCAATTTGAAAGGGACGTTTATGTATAATGCCTTATTAAAACTGTGAAAGATCCCTTTATTACCGATGGACTTCAATATGGATACCGAATATTGGGTGGGTGAGAAAAAAAAACTGTGAAAGATCTAGAATAATGGTGTCATGAGTAGATACAAAAAAATAAGGGATATAAAAGTACCTAATTAAACTAGCTCAATCATACACATCAAAATAGTTGGAAAAATAATATAGATCATATCTTATAAAGGGATCACAAATCTGATACTGTATCTCAGGACCATCCAAAGCAAATCTGTTTATTACTACTTTTATAATACAAATAAAATCATGATTACTAAATTACTAGATTAGATAGATGAGATAATATGCACATGTAGACAGTTAACAAAGAATGAAAAACTTGTGATCAATGATTGAACAATATTGGATGAATATAGTACTAATATAATGTAAGATGACAACAAGCTCACATGTAATATAATTGTAGATCCAGGACATGTGTTCTTGAGAAGAAAGATGGAAAATTACATACCTGAATTGGTAGGGCTGTACGGATCAAAGTCACGATAAACAACTAATACATTACACAGGAGCTAGCTCATGAAGGGAGGATTGTCCAAGTGTAACGGCTCAGTCCGCTAGTGATATTATTTGTTATAGGCTTAGGCCTGCACAATTTTAAAATGTGTCACTAGTTGGTAAGATCTGTTTACTTATATACTCAACATTTCTCTTGTGTTAACCGCCCCTATCTGATACCATTTGTAACGACTCAACCCTCTAGGGATATTGTCCTCTTTGGGCCTAGGTCAGCACGATTTTAAAACGCATCACTAGTTAGTAAGACCTACTTACTTATATACCCAATATCTCTTATGTATTTTGCCGATGTGAAACTTCTTATCTTAAGTTGGGTGTCCACCAAGTCTATAGAATTAGATCATCAGTACATTCTCCAACAAATGTGAAACTCTAAACACTTTTTTGCACGTCCAGATCACCCAACTACAGTGTGGATTTTTAGTTTAAACAGAGATGAATCTTACTCTGATTCCATATAAAAAAAATGATATTTGAATCTAATTCAACACCAAAAACTATATCATTAGAAAAAAAGATTACTCAAATTCATATAAGCAAACTATCAGTCAAATATGTTATGAAATTCAGCAATTATAGTGTAATAATTCTACTAGCCTGAGCCAGATCAGATGCTTCTGATTTGATTATAGGTTGCAGAGAGTTTAAGGATTAGTCAACAATTCATTATTTGGTTGAGCTTTTATGATTGAAAGATGCAGAGAATGAGAGCAATTATATATGCTTATAATAAAAAGGTCACATCATAAATGAGCAATGAACTGTTAGCACAAGCTGGGTAAAAAGATAAAGTAGCAAAAATCAAGAAACTATTAAACAGAACAAATATATATATAATAAATAAAATAAATAATTACTGAATCTATGTGACGTTAGGAAGTACGCAGTTTGAGCACAAAACTATGTGCTATTCTTGAAATGTATTGTTCCAGAATTTATCTTCCATCTATAAGTTGGGAATTGAAAAGAGTGTTGGTGGATTTGGTCTACTGACAGAAATTTAGGGTGTTTGGTACCAATGAAAATGTTTTCTTGAAAAATTAAGGTGGTCTCTTATTTATTTTCTAGTATTTCGTAACAAAGTAAGAAAATATTATCCGAAGAATATTCATATGTCATCCGGCAAAATATTATGGAGGCGGATAGGGATGGGGGAATGGGAGTTCAGGGATGGGGGGAGTGAGTTCAAGGGGTGAGAGTTGGGTGAGTGGGAAGGAGACAATAAACTTGGAATGTCACTCACTATAGAAATACGTCCTCGAATCACGAAGAAATCTTAGGAGACAAATATCAAGTGAAGAACAAAATTGTACTCACATTGTTTTATCAATAAAATTAGGAGACAAGTATCAAGTGAAGAACAAAATTGTACTCACATTGTTTTATCAATAAAATTATGTTTTTTTTATATTTTATTTATGATTACAATTTATTTTCTATCACTCAATTTGTTGCAAATAATCACTTATGCTACTTGTTTTCCCAACTTGCATTAGAAAAGTCATTTTCCTCATTTTATGACACTTCCCACCAATTAATCCCTCTATCATCATACCAAAAATGATCTTTAACGGTAATTAATTTGCACTCTTTTTGAGTGTCCCTAAAATGTCCTAAAGTTTATAGCGATATTGAATTACTCAGCTAGGAACGCAGACACCACTTCTTTTGCAGTCATCTTGGAGGCTGTCTTGATGCAAATAGTTATTATTACTAAAAGTGGAGTCACATGCACCTGTATGCATACGTCAATAGAAGTCTATTGTTAAAGGAAATAAAATTTAATAAAAGCAGAACATGTCCAAATTACTTCATAAAAGGTCTATGAATTAACAGAAACCTATTTATAGTGAAGCACCATTTCCAGATGTTCTGCATAGTAACTTTAATATTCACATCCTTATCGATGACATAGTAGTACGTATTGTTATGAAATCGTTGTACGATCAGATATTCCCAACGCATCAGCAACAAAAATAATGCAGGCAATAATGCAATAACTTCACAACACACCTAGCAACTTGATCACTTCACTCTGATGCATACTATACTACTATTGAACATATTGCATTTTTTAATTTATTGAATTTTATGACCAAAGCCATGTGAGTTAGCCCTCCCCCATAACAACAATGTATGCTAGCAGCTATATATATATAAGATATTCCTTGAGCAAACTTCAGGGCAAGTGTTAGTCCAATCTAAATTACTCTAATATTAACATATCAACAAGTCATGGGATTTCGTTTGTTACCTATGATAGCCGGTGCCAAGCAAATCCACAAAATGCAGTCTGTTCTTACAAGAAATCATTCAGATGTTCCAAAAGGACATTTTGCAGTTTAAGTAGGTGACACAGAGAAGAAACGATATGTGGTGCTAATAAGTAATAACATACCTGAATCATCCTTCTTTCCAGAAGTTGTTACAGAAATCAGAAGAAGAGTTTGGATTTCATCATCCGATGGGTAGTTTAACAATACCTTGCAATGAGGATGATTTTTTCTACGTCACTTCTCGATTGAGTTTATGAAATGTAGAACCATGAGAGAGTACTGTTGTAGACATCAGACAATTTTGAGCTTAGAATTTTCATCTTGCTAGGCAAGAGTAGTAAACTTATGTACAAAGTTAGCAAACAATACAAATGAAATTTTTACAATTGTTTATTGTTTACTTAAAATGGATAGCCAAATTCTTTATCTGTGAAATTATCCTGTATTCTTCTATATTACGACTGCAGTTCCCAGATAGCTCGTGTGCACTTCAACTAATTCACGAAACAGTTTGTTATCTCCACAAGCACAGCCTAAAAAGTTCTACATGATATCTTAAGATATGCAATCTAGGCTTTAGTTTGCAATCAGTTTAGCAGTTTTTTTTATATAAATCTCTATATATCTCGAGGTTTTTATATATGAAATCATTTCACATGGCAAGTAGAAGTTATGTTAGGATGATTATTTAATCTATTGAAAATTTTGATTGATTTGTTAAGGGGAATACCAATAGTATTGGAGCTGTATTAAGGCATCAAAATCTGATGCTGTATCTTAATACAAGCCAGTGCAAATCTGTTTATTAGTACTTTTTTAATACTAAGCAAATCTTTATCACTAATTACAAGATAACATGCATGAATTTAATATCTTTCAATTTACATGTGGACAGTTAACAAAAAGTCCACAGGTATGACAAACGTCCTATCGATGATTGTTATTCGAGCATTTGCCAACCTGCAATATAATGGCATGATAAATAACAGTTCACATGTACTTTGAGACCTATGGGACTTGTGCTCTGAGATGAAGTGTAGAAAAGGACAATACCTCAAATTGGTAGGGCAAATATGTCAGGATGAACAACTAATCACTCATTCTGACAGCAGAAAATGAACCATTCTTGATTGAAGGCCAAAATACGAGATAATTCACAGCGCCTGAACAAGAAGAATGCAGGTGAGTGATGTAATAAAATGAGCTAAGGGGCACTCACTGCTAGCTTCATCACCAATGTATTCTAAAGCATTAGTATCAAAAACCCCATATTGTTTTGCTTGTAGGGAACTTCCATCGATAACCAGCAAGGACGGCTGCAAATTCAATAATTGCATTCAAGTATTACACCAAACAACGAAGGCCCCAAATATGCCTCATTAGTAAATCTGTTTCCAGACTGAAGACTGAAATGATAACCAGTGAGACAACATTGCTCTGTCACTTCTCAGTTGAATGTCACTTCGTTGTCAATTAACAAAGGTGTACAATCCTAGTTCTTCAATCGATACCATCATGTATGTTGTTGAAGCTTGTTAGCTAGTAATAGATTACAGAGTCCTCACATTATAATTACTTGATATTGTAGATGCTATTTTCTTGTAAAAGTGTAACTATTGATCCAATTCATCATCTCGTTAACCTGCATTTTCTATTAAGAACAAAAGATTCTGTCATATGACATCAGTGGCATAGCCAGAAATTTAATAAAGGGTGTCCAAACTTTTAATAGTAATTTTTTTTAAAAAAACGACGATTTAAATTACCAAAACAAATAATCAAGTTAAATATAGGAATATTTTTAATAGAATTACAAGTGTATAATTCAAAACTAACATAAAGAAAATAAACTACTATTGAAAAAATAATTTAAATATATTATTATAATTATACTCGACGAGGTTTCATATCCTGAAACGTTTTTATAATAGACTCATTAGAAATAGTACGAAATACTTTCTTTTCTACATAAGGCACTATACAACCGTCTAAAACTCATCATCCATTCGATTTTGCAAGTCATTTTTAGAGTATTTAAATCAATGCTTTGTTTTTGAGAAGAATGTGACAACATCTCTAATTGATCTATCGTTGTTTCTTTATTTGGTTGACTTAGAGAAGTCGAACTTTTTTTTGGTACTCTATTATAATAATTTCTCATGTGTATTGAAACTTGAAACTAAAATATTAAGTTGGTTATTTTTGTTATAAAATAAGAGAACAAGAAGAAAAAACAGAGAGAGAATTATTGAGATTCTATTCTTAATAATATTGTGATATAATTTGGGTAAATGAGTTTCCTATTTATAGATAAAGAAAACCTTATTCCATAAGGGAAAAGTATTAAAATTTAAGGAAATCTTATTCCGTAAGGAAAATGTATTAAAATTTAAGGAAATAATTCTATTTTAATTGAAAACAATCCACAAGAAAAAGTATTAAATTCAAGGAAATCTTATTCTACAAGGAAATGTATTAAAATTTAAGGAAATAATTTAATTTTAATTGAAAAAAAATAATTAGTAAAGGAGGGATTCGAACTTGGGTCTTGGAGAGCTTCATGATACTATTAACCACCAAGCTATTGAACTTTTATGTTAAAATTACACATGTTTATTTACTTAGTTGAATTCAAGAAGTCAAAATAATTACAGAAAAAGAAAACAACCCTACGGGGAATCGAACTGGGACAAAAAGTAGAATTGCACAGGCTATTGCCAACTCCACTGCACATCACTTCGTTATTTCAAAGGGTCCAAATTCTATATTTACCAATATAAAGTCAAAATTTTACGTGTATATATAGTATAATTTTTTGACGAAGGGTGTCCAATTGGACACCCTGGAGCCTACGTGGCTCCGCCCCTGTATGACATGATATAGGCTTTTATTCTGTTTCTAACCCAGCAACTTTACCATACTTACTTGACACTACTCATTTAGTTGCATAATTTCCTTGCATGGACAATCATTAAGTGGAATCATTTGCTATAAAATTGCCATTGCGCGATCCTAGTTTTGGAATCATCAAGATTTATATTATAGCATTCAAAATTCAGTAACTTGCATATGAACAAGTGGATCCTTTTTAAGATTGTTAGAATAATGCATTATTTTCAGAAATTAGGGATGGCTTCTAGTGCTACTTTTTCCTTTCCGTGCGGAGCTTTCGAAGATAAGCCATGCGAGCCTGGACATCTAAGGTAGGCGCAATATACAATTGAAATATTCAAGGCATTAAAAGCTGATTTGACAAAATACAAGATTAAATGCATGAAGATTAACATCAGATGTGGACAGTTAACAACTTGTTATCAATGATTGAATATTGAATGCCCTAGCAACCTGCATGCGCCAGAACAGTATCCGGATAATTAAAATTGACCTCATAATCACATGTAGTTGTGTACCTATAGGACAAGTGCTCTTGAGAAGATGTGTAGAAATTAAAGGACAAACCAAATTGGTAGGGAAGATATGTCAGGATGAATAACTAATAAGTCACTGTGATTATAGGTAACAATCAATCTTAATAAAACCATTGAGGGAAAAAAAGAGAGATTTCATAATGCTCGGAAATAGGAAACTACAGGTGATCGTGGAATTGTAAGAAACTCCAAGCCAGTACATAAGAAAAGACTGAGAAGTAATAGAAGCCTATTTATAGTAAAGTATGGAGATCAGAGATGGTGACTTTGATAGTCGCGTTCCTTCGTCACATAGTATTGTTATGAATGTTTTCATTGTACTACCAGCTATACCCCAGACATCAATAATATTATTAGAGCAAGCCATGCAATAACTTTATAGGAATTGATGATGTTCTTTAGCCAATTGACTACTTCAGGCTGATGAATTCACAAAGAACAAAGATACTGCATTTCATTGAGCTATATGATCAAAGCCATGTGAGGTTCCCATCCCTCTCACACCTCACTAGACGCATAGCCCATAACAACAACAGCAGTAGTTAAAGTAATAAATTAAGGCATCACGACCTGATGTTTAATGTTAAGCCTTAAGACATGCCGAAGAAATATCTGTTTATTACATTTTTAATACAAAGCAAATCTTTGTCACTAAATACAAGATTAATGATGAATAACATGTATTTGAAGTCTCATGACGACAGTTAACTTGTTACCAATGGTTTTGAATATTGAATGCATATTGCAACCTGCACCAGAATAGTATCCGGATAAGTTAAAATGACCTCATAACCACATCTTGTTGTACCGATAGGACATATGCATATTGGTGGGGAAGATATGTTAGGATGAACAACTAATAAGGCATTGTGACAACAAGTAAGCAATCACTCTTGATTTTAATAATTGAGGACCAAGAAGAGATATTTTCGCAGTGCTCAAAATAGAAAATGCTAGTGAGAGGAAATGTAAATTAAGCAGAGGGGGGTTATGGCCGCGGTTTTGAGCAGTAAACTATGTGCTATGCCATCATGTATTGTTAAATCAAAAGAAACTTCTTCTATCTTACACCAGCAAGTTGTGGGAAGCAAACATAGCTCTCCTACAGTGAATTTTGGTCCTACACTGTCGATGTCATGCTACTATATATATAACTCAGAGAACTCATTTGCAAAATCAAGTTTCTTTCTTCACACTACACAGCACTCTTACCAGCTAAAAGTTGAAGAGAAGTTCATCGGCCATGAGGAATCATCTCAAGACAATCTTTCATCATGCTAAACACAATATTCTTCTCCGTCAAGGATCAACTGCAACCACTTCATCAACATCAACAAAATTAACAGATGTTCCCAAGGGTCACATGGCAGTTTATGTTGGAGAGAACCATAATAATAAGCATAGATTTGTGGTTCCCATCTCTTGCTTGAAGCATCCTTCGTTTCAAGACTTGTTAAGACATGCAGAGGAGGAATACCAATTTGATTATCCAATGGGAGCCCTTACTATCCCATGTAGTGAGACTGCATTTCTCCATGTCACTTCTCACTTGAATGTCATAACCAATTAGTGAAGGCGGCGCAGAAGTATAGTTCTTCAATCTGTACCATCTTGTATATTTGTAGGTTAGAAGCTTACTACTGTAGTTCATAGATTACTACAATCCTAACCTACAAGTGTAACTCTATGTGAAATTCAGTATAACAATGCAATAGTAATCACGAACAATATATTAACTCAAATCATTCATTTATGATCTTATTAACCACGTGCAGAGGAATTGGAGTTTGATTATGCTAATCTACAACTATCAGAACTGTGTTTCTCTGTTATGAAAGTATCTTAATTTTCCTCTGATAGCAAGCGATTATTTGGTTATAGTGATTAATATTACTGTGGACTATATCTGTAGGTTCTAAAATAAGCCATAGCAATGATAAAATTATGATCAATGATTGATTAAATATTAGATGCACATATCAATTCAAAGCCATGTGAGGCTCCCATCCCTCTCCCACCTCACTAGAACCATAGCCCATAACAACAACAGCAGTAGTTAAAGTAATAAATTAAGGCATCAAGACCTGATGTTTAATGTTAAGACTTAAGACATGCCGAAGAAATATCTGTTTATTACATTTTTAATACAAAGCAAATCTTTGTCACTAAATACAAGATTAATGATGAATAACATGTATTTGAAGTCGCATGACGACAGTTAACTTGTTATCAATGGTTTTGAATATTGAATGCATATTGCAACCTGCACCAGAATAGTATCCGGATAAGTTAAAATGACCTCATAACCACATCTTGTTGTACCGATAGGACATATGCATATTGGTGGGGAAGATATGTTAGGATGAACAACTAATAAGGCATTGTGACAACAAGTAAGCAATCACTCTTGATTTTAATAATTGAGGACCAAGAAGAGATATTTTCGCAGTGCTCAAAATAGAAAATGCTAGTGAGAGGAAATGTAAATTAAGCAGAGGGGGGTTATGGACGCGGTTTTGAGCAGTAAACTATATGCTATGCCATCATGTATTGTTAAATCAAAAGAAACTTCTTCTATCTTACACCAGCAAGTTGTGGGAAGCAAACATAGCTCTCTTACAGTGAATTTTGGTCCTACACTGTCGATGTCATGCTACTATATATATAACTCAGAGAACTCATTTGCAAAATCAAGTTTCTTTCTTCACACTACACATCACTCTTACCAGCTAAAAGTTGAAGAGAAGTTCATCGGCCATGAGGAATCATCTCAAGACAATCTTTCATCATGCTAAACACAATATTCTTCTCCGTCAAGGATCAACTGCAGCCACTTCATCAACATCAACAAAATTAACAGACATTCCCAAGGGTCACATGGCAGTTTATGTTGGAGAGAACCATAATAATAAGCATAGATTTGTGGTTCCCATCTCTTGCTTGAAGCATCCTTCGTTTCAAGACTTGTTAAGGCATGCAGAGGAGGAATACCAATTTGATTATCCAATGGGAGCCCTTACTATCCCATGTAGTGAGACTGCATTTCTCCGTGTCACTTCTCACTTGAATGTCATAACCAATTAGTGAAGGCGGCGCAGAAGTATAGTTCTTCAATCTGTACCATCTTGTATATTTGTAGGTTAGAAGCTTACTACTGTAGTTCATAGATTACTACAATCCTAACCTACAAGTGTAACTCTATGTGAAATTCAGTATAACAACGCAATAGTAATCACGAACAATATATTAAATCAAATCATTCGTTTATGATCTTATTAACCACTTGTAGAGGAATTGGAGTTTGATTATGCTAATCTACAACTATTAGAACGGTGTTTCTCTGTTATGAAAGTATCTTAATTTTCCTTTGATCGCAAGCGATTATTTGGTTATAGTGATTAATATTACTGTGGACTATATCTGTAGGTTCTAAAATAAGCCATAGCAATGATAAAATTATGATCAATGATTGATTAAATATTAGATGCACATATCAATATGCACCAAATAATACTCAGACTATCTAACTTATAATTTCATCTCTAGGACATAGGCTCTTGAAGAAAGGTAGAAAAAGACACAAGCAAAATGGTAGGGAAGATATTGAGCTCAAAATAACAACTATTATTGTGACAACAAGAAATAATTAATCATTGAGGGGCAAAAACGTAGATATGTCACAATCTTTTAACTAAAAACAAGATGAATGGACTTCTTTAAAAAAAAATTGAGGGGCACTAATTGACAAAAACAGTGATCTTTCCTATATCCATTTGCAACTAATTGGCAGATTTTTATTTTTATTTTTTACCATGGTGTTCGGGTAGCTTGCGCAGATACTAATTAATAGAATATTATCAAGTGGAAGCAAATAGTAACAAATTAACGAACTGAGTTCCATTTATTCACCAAATCATTTTCCTTTTCTAATCTTCCAGAAAGTTGTTTACCTGAGTAGATTTCCGTAAGTCTCGTTTACACTACTTCATCAATTGGTTTAGTTCCTATAAGAAACTAGTTCAATCTATACAGCAGATTAAAGGCACCAAAATCTGATGCTGTATCTTATTACAAGCGAGAGAAAATTTGTTTATTAGTACTTCTTTTTAACACAAATCAAATCTTTATCTCTAAAATACAAGATTACATGCATGAAGTAAATATCTTTCAAGTTGCATGTGGACAGTTAACTAAAAGGCCACAGGAATGACAAACTTCCTATCGATGATTGGATATTCGGGCATATGCTAACCTGCGATAATATAATAGTAACTGAATAATCTATATATAATGAAATGATAAAATCACATTTCACATGTACTTGAGACCTATAGGACGTGTTCTGAAAAGAAATGTAGAAAAGGACAATACCTCAAATTGGTAGGGCAGATATGTCAGGACAAGCAATAAATTACTTCATCCGTTTTATTTTGTTTGTCTGATTTTGACTTGGCATGGAGTTTAAGAAAGTAAAGTAAGCTTTTGAATCTTGCGGTGTTAAACTAGAGATACATAGAAGATACTAAAATGTCTTTTGATCTTGTGGTCATAAGCATGATATGTGGAAAGGACTGCTGCAAATACAATAGCCAGCAAGGACTGCTGAAAATACAATAAATTTTGGCACCACACAAATTAGAGAAGCAGATGGGAAAAAATAATTGCATTCAAGTATTACACCAAACAACAAAGGCCCAAAATATGCCTCATTATAGTAAAGTTGTTTTCAGTCTGAAGACTGAAAAGATAAGAGTAACAAAAACAATAAATTATCAAATAGGAAAACAATAATTGAGATGGAAACTATGTGCCCTGCTGTAAATTTATTGTCTAATCAGAAGAAAATTCTTCTATCTTTACAGCATCAAGTTGGGGTGCAAACAGAGATAATATTAAGCAATCGAGTCCACTGTCATGTTTCGTTAAAGTGAATTTTAGTCCAACGGGGGGCCTTACTATTCCCTGCTAGTGAGACAACATTTCTCTGTGTCACTTCTGATCACTTGAATGTCATTTCATTACCAATTAATAAACATGTACAATTCTAGCTCTTCAATCTTTACCAACATGTATATTGTTGAAGCTTATTAGCTAGTGTAACTATTGATCCAATTCAGCATCTCGTGAACCTCAATTCCCTATTATTAAGAAGAAAATATTCTGTCATATGACATGATACATATAAAGGATTTTCTTCTGTTTCTTATCCAACAACTTTACCATACTTGTTCGACACTACTCACTTAGTTGCATAATTTCCTTGCATGGACAATTGTTATAGCACCAAGGCAGTGTGGAGATTCTGTTTCTTCATTTCAGGAGCATATAAACCATACTAGTCACTAGGAAGAACACAAATACGACATACAATAGCCTCTGGTAAGCACTAATTTTTATGCAATTTCTGTTATTAAGTCAGTCATTTAGGATCTTATTAACCACTTGCAAGAAGTGTTGAACTGTGTGATCATCTCATCTAAAAGCTTAAGTTGTTAGATGAGATGGTCACCGCCACCCAAACAAAAAAAGAATTTCTACGTACTTGACCCATAATCAGGCCCGCACGTAAGGGGGTGTGTTGGAAATTGTTGGGAAAAAGCGGACAAGCACAAAAATATATATGGTAAAAGTAATGGAAATAAGAAAAGAAAATAATGACACCAACAATTTTACGTGGAAACCCTTCTAAATAAGGGAAAAACCATGGGCCAAGAGGAGCAACTGATATCACTATAGTAAGAAATTTTATACTGTGTAGTCACGAATATAATACTCAAAGTGACTACTACACACTCAAAAGGAATAACACTCTTTTGATTTTCACCTTACTAAAATATCGCTCACACTCATTTTTCTTCACAGACTATTTTCTTATATAGTCTATGGAAACCTCACAGCTCTCTAAATATTTTTACTCTCTCTGTGAATTGGTGTCGTACAAATGAGCTAATAAGCTCCTTTTATAAAAGAAATTTGCAGCAGCAAATTTCAACACCATACACTATATGTCAAAGTTGTGCCACCGAAAGTTTATAATTTCTCAACAATTGCTGTGTTTTTCAACATTTGCTGCTATTGCAATTTGCCAACAATTGACAATTGCATGCAACAATTGTTGAAGTAAAAAATGGAATAGTGGGACTGGACCCCACAAATCTCCCCCTCCAGTCTCATTCACTGGAAGGAGGTATCTTCATATTCTTTAGAGGGAGCACATATCCACAAGTTCTTTGCATAACTCAAACTTGTCTTTCGGTATCGTCTTGGTCAGCATATCTGCATGATTTTCACTTGTGTGGATCTTTTTGACGTGGAATGATTCACTCACCACTTTCTCACGAATCCAATGATACTTGACATCGATGTGCTTTGTTCTTGCATGGTATATGGAGTTCTTGCTCAAGTCTATTGCACTCTGGCTGTCACAATAGACAATATACTCCATCTGATGCAAACCAAGCTCTTGAAGAAATCGCTTGAGCCATATCATCTCTCTGCGGCCGTAGCAACAATATACTCGGCTTCGGTTATAGATAGTGCAACACACTTACGCAACTTCGATTGCCATGATATAGCTCCCCCGAAAAAGTAAACAAATATCCAAGAGTGGATTTTACATTATCAAGGTCACCTGCCATATCAGCATCTGTATAACCCTTCAAGATTGGATCTGATGCTCCAAAACACAAGCATTCATCTGAGCTTCCTCTAAGATACCTGAGTATTCACTTCACAGCTTCCCAATGCTCTTTTCTCAAATTGTCGAGAAATTAGCTGACAACACCAACTGCGTGAGCAATATCAGGTCTAGTGCATACCATTGCATACATTAGACTTTCGACGACGGAGGAATATGGAACTTTGGCCATGCTCTCTTTTTCCTCTCTAGTTGTAGGACACATCTTCTTGCTCAATTTCATATGACCAGCAAAAGGTGTACTAACAAGCTTAGCATTTTTCATATTGAAGCGCTCTAGTACACGTTTAATGTACTTCTTCTGTGACAAATAAACCTTCCTTTCATCTCTGAGACGAGTAATTCTCATGCCCAAAATTTGCTTGGCATGACCCAAGTCTTTCATAGCAAAAGACCTACGCAACTCTTTCTTCAACTCGTTAATCTTGAAAGTATTTGTCATGCCCCGAGCCTACACCTTGGGCGGGACCGGCACTCAGAGACCATTTCTGGCCCCAAGCGAACCCTTGGCCTGGCTTTCTTAACTCAGCAGAAACCTAACCCAACAGAATAACTCAATGCAATGCAATATTACAAAACAACTTAACTTATAAAATATGGCCATAAAGGCAACTCGAATTTCAAAATAGAATATTTACATATATACATAGATGAGAGACTCAAAACTAACTGACTGAATGTCTGTCTATGAAACCTCTAAAATACTGAGATGGATGTTGGGACAGACCCATGACATCCTAATAAAACAAAAACTAAGAACACAAAATAATTGAGTCTTCCGGAATGCAAGGAGGCTCACCACTGACTCGAGTGCTCATTTTGGATCAACGATGTGCGGGATGCGATCTAGGGTACTGTATATGCATCATAAGACGATGCGAGCCAGCGGCATCAGTACATGGAATGTACGAGTATGCGAGCTGAAAAACTAAGCAACATAGGCTAGAAGGAAATTTGGAAGAAACTGAAAAGTTTACCTTGCTCAACTCAACTCTACCTGACTGACTTTTCTCAACATAAGACAATTTAAAACAAGTGTGATATAAAGAAAGACTGTTTAAAACATGTTATAAACTCTGTGTGTATACAAGGATACAATAAACCTTAGATGTATATAGAAATACAATAAACTGATGTATATAAAATACAATAATTTTTGTGTATAAAAATACAATAACTGTTGTGGGAGTTTCTCTAACCGACAACCATCACATAAGAGCTATAGTGATGATATAGCGATCGACCTCACGCTGCCAGAGCATCTTATACCCGGCCAAAGGTATAAGACCTGAACTGCCTAATGGATCCACTAGTCTAATATGAAAAGGATTCATCTAAAAAGTAGGATCCTTTTCTACCCATGGTGGCTAACATGGTTCTATGGGGGCTGTGAGTTCTTTGAACGCTCTCCCAATTTGGTGCTCGATACTACTCCCAAAAATGTATTGGCTCTTATGTTTTTAAAACATATGTCTTCCTGTTGATTGAGATAATTACTCAAAAAAAAACTATTCCGAAGGCTCTATGGAAATCTCAGTTTCCAACCTTGTTTAAATGTCAAGACATTTCTTTAAAACTTCTTTGGGAATACATAGTTCCCTAATAATTTTGAGAAATGAACTCAACTTTAAATTCTTTACTCAACTTGAAATTTGAGACTCTTTACTTAGCTTGAAACTCTAAGCTCTTTGCTTGACTTGACACTTGAGTCTAAAAATGAAGTTAAAACGTTCCATGAAGACTCTTGGAGAACCTTAAAGACTTGCTTTGACTTACTTAACTTCTAAGCTTAATTTCTAACTTCACTTGACTTGGAAACTAACTTTCCTTGAATTGAAAACTAACTTCACTTGACTTGGAAACTAACTTCACTTGACTTGGAAACTAACTCTTCTTGAATTGGAATTATGAATTCAAGGTGTTTGATCACATGTTATGAGTGAGTTCTTGACGTTTAGACGTACTTTGGAGTGTTGAAAATAACTAGGAAACATATGTACAATACCTAGGAACATTCATGAGAAAGTGGGGAAGGGATGAGGGAACTTGGCTTTGGCGTCCTTGGCGCTTTGCAAGGCGCGGGGTGCCAGCCCTCAAACATTAGAGGGACTGCTGGGCGTTCTGCCAGGTGCTCAGCCCCAAGGGAAAATTTCAGCATCCCTTTTTGGGGTGCGCTTGGTTGCGCGACCCCGGCCTTTTTCCCCCAAAAATCTCCCTTTTCTCCTTCATTTTTCCAACTCTAAACCTCCTTACCTTCAATGGTTCCAACCCCTATACACTTAGAATCATAAACCCCTCAACATACAATCGATCTCAACTCAAAACACAACCGGAAACATATCCCTCATCAACAAGAACTTCAACAACACAACCAACAACTTCAACAACCAAAATAAATCTTTTCTTGGAATGTAAAAACGAGTTGGTGTGTGGAGGTATGAACCAACCAACACTAAGGATCATAAAATCCCTCAACATACAAGAGATTCAACTCAAAAACACAACTAAGTCATATTCCAAATCAACAAGGGACTTCAACAACACAATTAACAATATCAACAACACAAACCAACAATTTCAACAACCCAACCAAGCTTTTCTCGGAATTAAAACGAGTTGGGCGTGTGGGGGAAAAATCAACCCAACACTATAAGCTCACATACCTTATTGGGGATCACCCCCGACGATTTCCACGACGATCTTTGACGGAAACTCCTTGATCTCCTCTTCTTCTTCTCTTCTTCTCTTCTTCACTCAAGAACCCTAACTTTCACTCTTTAAAAATGAGAGAAACTGGTCAAAATCAGTCTAACACACTAATATAACCTCAAAAGAAATGATTTGTGAAAAGACCAAAATGCCCTTAAATTTCTGGACGGACTCCCTGCCAACTGCCCAACTTTCAAAAGGCATAACTCACTCATACGAACTCGAAATCGAGCAAACTCGGTGGCGTTGGAAAGATCGTTCCAAGGGCTTTCCAAACATAACTGGAACTACTTCTGGATCATCCTGAGCTAGGAGTTATGACTGCTCAAAGTTGGCCAAAACTCACTAATTTTCACACTTAGCCAAATTTCCAGATTTTGAATTTAGCCAAATTTCCAGATTCTGGACTTAGCCAAATTTCCAAATTCTGAAAAAAAAAAATCCAAAAAAGACTACTTCCAATTTCAAGCTTCTTCATATTCATTTTAAATTGTCGTATGTTACAGTATTCTTGCCCACAATCAACATATCATCCACATACAATAAGAGGATGATAAAATCATTGTCAGAAATGTTTTGTACAAATACACAATGATCTGAAGAAGTCTTCTTATAGCCTTGCTCCCCCATAATAGATTCAAACTTTTTGTACCACTACTTGGGAGCTTGCTTTAAGCCATAAAGACTCTTTTTGAGTTTGCACACAAAAATTTCTTTACCTTCTACTTTGAAGCCCTCAGGTTGTTCCATATAAAGTTATTCTTCTAGGTCACCGTGAAAGAAAGCCGTCTTCATATCCATCTGCTCAATCTCTAAATTAAGACTAGCAGCCAAACCCAGAACTGTACGAATCGAGGACATTTTCACAACATGAGAAAATATTTCGTCAAAGTCAATACCCTTTCTTTGACCAAATCCCTTAACAGCCAATCTAGCTTTGTACCTTGGCTTCAAGTTGTGTTCTTCAACTTTAACTTTGAACACCCATTTGTTCTTCAAAGCTCTCATGCCCTTAGGCAATTTTACCAACTCATAAGTGTGGTTCTCATACAGAGACTTCATCTCATCTTGATCCTTGTGTTCATCTTCTATGGCCTCCTCATAACATTCAGGTTCTCCTCCATCATTGAGTAATACATACTCATTGGGTGAATAACGAAAGAAAGGAACCCGCTGCCTTGTGGACCTCCTGAGCGGAATATTTGATTCGTCCACAACTTCATGAGCATGAGGATCATCAATAACAATATCATTGTTATTATCAACATCAACATGTTGATTCGATACATGATTATGGGCGTCACCATGATCATCAAGCCCAACAACATCATGCATATTTGTGTGAGGAACTTCTTCTAGATGAACTATACCATCAAAACTTAAAGATTCTAGCTTTTCCGCTTTGTTAATATCTTCAATTGTTTGATTCTCCATGAAAATAATATCACGGCTTCTCACAAGTTTCTTCTCAATTGGATCATATAGCCTGTAACCAAATTCATCAAGGTCATAGCCAACAAAGATGCACTGTCTTGTCTTGGCATCTAACTTTGACCTCTCATCTTTGGGCACATGTACAAAAGCTTTGCAACCAAATACTCTCAAATGGTCATACGAAACATCCTTTCCATACCAAAAACTATTTGGTACATCACTTTGAAAAGCAATAGCAGGAAATATATTAATAACATGTACAACGGTCAATAAAGCCTCACCCCAAAATGAGTTCGGCAACTTTGCTCCAGAAAGCAAACATCTAACTCTTTCCATCAAGGTCCTGTTCATCCTTTCAGCCAAACCATTAAGCTGAGGAGTCTTATGAGGAGTCTTCTGGTGTCTGATACATTGATGCTTGCAGTATTCGTCAAATGGTCCACAATATTCACCACCATTATCAGTACGAATACATTTTAGTTTCTTTCCAGTTTCTCTTCCAACTGAAGCCTGAAACTGCTTGAACACACCTAACACTTGGTCTTTAGTCTTCAAGACATAGACCCAAAGTTTTCTCGAGCAGTCGTTAATAAAAGTGACAAAGTAGAGTGCACCACCCAATGTCCTTGTCTTCATTGGACTGCATAAATTAGAGTGCACCAATTCAAACAACTCTGTCTTTCTTGAAGGAGGGTAAGACTTAAAGGAAACTCTATTTTGTTTACCAGCCAAGCAGTGCTCACACTTTTATAATTTAGCACTTTTGAAATTTGACAATAATTTCTTCTTAGCTAGAACATTAAGTCCTTTTTCGCTGATGTGGATAAGCCTCTTGTGCCATAATGTTGAAGATTCATCGCTCTCAACCGTATTTACCATATTGACACAAGCAGAAGTTGTAATCCAGTATAGACCACGACGTTTGTTACCACGAGCCACAACCAAGGAACCCTTAATGAGTTTCCATTTTCCATCACCGTTGGTACTAACATATCCTTCATCATCCAAAACACCAACAGAAATTAGGTGCAGACGAACATCAGGAGCATGTTTCACATTGTTCAAAACTAGTTTAGTTCCAACACTAGTTTCCAAACAAATTGTACCAATACCAACCACCTTAGAAACAGTCTCATTACCCATACTCAAGGTTCCAAAATCACCAGGAGTATAGGAAGAGAAAAAATCCTTCCTCGATGTCACGTGAGATGCGGCACCAGTGTCCACAACCCAGCTTGACTCATCACAAGCAATATTTATCATATCTGCATCAAGGACGGTAATAAGGTCTTCGGTGGTGACGGTGGCTAGGAAATTTTCATTGCTATCTTTTTTAGTTTCCTCTTTGTTTTTGTTTTCCCTCTTCAACTTCCTGCAGAACTTCTTTGTGTGCCCTTTCATGCCACAATGATAACACTCGATATCCTTAAGTCTGCCTCTGGATTTGCTTCTATTTTGTTCTCTATTCTGAGAATTGCGAGTTTTGTTTCTCCTCTTGGAGCTAGTTATCAGGACATCCGACGAAGAAGAACCTTGAGATTTTCTTCTCATCTCTTCGTTCAAGACACTACTCTTGGTAGAATCCATTGAGATCACACCATCCGGAGCAGAATTTGACAATAAAGTTCTAAATGTTTCCCAAGAGTCTGGTAGGAACCAAGTAGAAGCAAGCCTTGAATTTCTTCATCAAATTTAATGCCCATAGCACATAATTGGTTCATGATCCCCTGAAAATTATTCAGATGGTCTGTCATCGGAGAACCATCATGATACTTTAAACTCAGCATCTGCTTTATTAAGAACAGTTTGTTGTTGCCAGTCTTTCAAGCATACAAACTTTTAAGATGCTCCCATAGGATTCGAGCATGTGTCTCCCCAGAAATATGGTTC
This sequence comes from Solanum commersonii, assembly GCA_029007595.1. Lineage (NCBI taxonomy): Eukaryota > Viridiplantae > Streptophyta > Magnoliopsida > Solanales > Solanaceae > Solanum > Solanum commersonii. Next base: position 32,021 of record JAJTWQ010000459.1, on the reverse strand, counting down.
AATACATTATCGTCAACCTATTGCCTAATGAATCCACAAACATGTCTATGCAATAGATTCCACTCTTCATCTGTTTTATTATCAGGCTTTACAGTGGTAAAGACTGGTTGATAAAAATTCTTGGCATAAAGCAGATCTTCCATTTTTCCCTTCCAAATGGCATAATTAACACCATTCAAAGTGACCATTCTACTTGTGTTGGCTTCCATCGTTTTCCCCCCAAAAAAATAGTTATTGCAAACCAAAGTAAATCTTTTATGATGTGGAAGTTCAGATTGTGCTGCAACCACAGAGCATACTCAGATAAAACATTGGCTCTGAGACCAGTTTGTTGGAAAAAAGCGGACAATCACAAAAATATATATGGTAAAAGTAATGGAAATAAGAAAAGAAAATAATGACACCAAAATTTTTACGTGAAAACCCTTCTAAATAAGGGAAAAACCACGAGCCAAGAGGAGCAACTGATATCACTATAGTAAGGAATTTTATACTGTGTAGTCACGAATATAATACTCAAAGTGACTACTACACACTCAAAAGGAATAACACTCTTTTGATTTCCAGCTTACTAAAATATTGCTCACACTCATTTTTCTTCACAGACTATTTTCTTATATAGTCTATGGAAACCTCACAACTCTCTAAATATTTTTACTCTTTCAGTGAATTGGTGTCTTACAAATGAGCTAATAAGCTCCTTTTATAAAAGAAATTTGTAGCAACATTCAACACCATACACTATATGTCAAAGTTGTGCCACCGAAAGTTTATAATTTCTCAACAATTGCTGTGTTTTTCAACATTTGTTGCTATTGCAATTTGCCAACAATTGACAATTGCATGCAGCAATTGTTGAAGTAAAAAATGGAATAGTGGGACTGGACCCCACAGAAATATCATTAACTAATAAAAGTGTGCTCTCTCTAACAGCTTAAGTTTTTAGATGAGATGGTCACAATAGACCGGTGGTCTCCTTATGTGAACTTGAACAATCCTTACCTCATGAGCTAGCTTTTGGGGTTGAGTTAGACTTAGGTTCCATATCTTCATAAGAGGAACTAGAGTTTGATTATGCTAACCTAAAATTTGAACTGTGCTTCTCTATTTCAAGAATATGTTAATTTTCTTTTGATTGGAAGTTCTTAATTAGTTTCACTGATTGTTAGAATAATGCAATATTTTCAGGAATTAGGGATAGCGTCTAGTACTACTCTTTTCTTACCCTGCAGAGCTATCTGAGATAAGCCAATCGAGACTGGACCATCTAAGATAGGCACATTCAGAAACGTCCAAATAGCTGACATATAAGTGAAATCTTTGAGGCATTGAAAGATGATATTTGTATCTTTAAGTCAAAGCAGAATTGTTTATACATATTTAGTACAAAGCAAATCTTTATGACTAATTAAATACAAGATTAAATGCATGACTATTAACATCAGATGTGGACAGTTAACAACTTGTTATCAATGATTGAATGCCCTAGCAACCTGCATGCGCCTGAACAGTATCCTGATAATTAAAACCTCATAACCACAAATGTAGTTTACTCTACAACATGTAGTGATATGTTATCACTTGTTTGCACCTCCCATGTATTCCGAGTGAATTGGTTGAGGTTATTTTTCTATATTTTGTACTCTCATATTGATATAGCGGATTGCTCATCTCCTTTGTGGACGTAGGTCGATTGACCGAACCACATTAAATCTTTGTGTCCTTTTGATATATTTCTCGTTTGTCTTCTTATTCGTGGTCTTTCGAGGTTTTGTTTGCTAGCTTTTGCATGACACCTGATTATTTCGATCCTAACATTTAGGAGTATTAAAAAGTTGCATAACCTCTTTGCTTCATTAGCAAGTATGCGAGTATGGAAGTGTTACTCTCCTTCATTAGAAATTTGCATATTTCTGCTGTTTATAAAAGGGAGATTGGTCAATAATGTTCACTGTTATTGATTTGCCTTTTGTAGTGTTTTTTCCGGATTTTAACTGCATTGGGTTCACAGCTTGAATGCATTATATGTTGTAGTCTTTGGCAGGTTGGTGTTGTTGGGAAAGAAGATCAATGAGCATGACTAATTGCCATTGCACAATTAAATATTTTAGGATTATGTTGTTACGGCTGGCGTTGAAGTTGATGGAATCCCAAATTGTTTAAATGCAACAGTTTGGAATCATGTTTTCTCTTGCATTTTGGGTCCTGTTTATCTTTACTAGTAGACAAAAGGAAATTGTACACACACTTGTCAAAACTTTAATTTGTTACGTTAACAAGGCCTGATTATTGGGCTCTTACCAACAATAGGTGATGCTGGACGCCTCGTGAATATGTTCCAATCAGCTGTGGTTGTATTATTTTAAGTATGATGTTTGCTGGGCATACATTTAGAAATAAAGTTAGATGGCTAGGCAGTTGAGGTTGTGAGTGGTAAGTTTCCTATGAAATCACAATTAAGACTTCCTAAATACAGATGATCATCATACTCCAACACAGATGTCACAAATGACATGACCTTTCCAGTTGGATCATCAAAGCCTTTGGTTATCTTTCCATCAGCTGCAACATTCACTACCATAGCTTTGTGGTATGCTCCTATCACCCACTTCATCAATTTGGGGAAACTTGCCACCAAATGTTTTGAAGCGATTGACTTGTGTATGAAATTTAGCCCTGGAGCTGTTACCTGTACCAGACAACAGATGCATTTTCTTTAAACCTTGCCCCTTAATTAACTTCACATTCATAACGTTGGGTTATAGCTTACCTGTACTAGAGCAATCCAGAACGAACCATCTGGCGCAAGCTTGATGTTATCTGGTGCACCAACGAGATTATCAATGAACATGTCTGTTTGTCCTTTCATTTCTTCTTTCAACCAATATTTGAGGCACCTAAATCTGATTATTAAGGAAAGAAAGTATGTTGAATACAACTCGGATTCCAATTGCCAAAAGAATGTGTTAATGAAGAAACCGTGCTAGTGAATGGATTGCAAATTTGAAAACACTTACCTCCACGATTCACAGACTACTAAGTAATCTTGATCTGAAGAGAGAGCCACCCCATTTGCAAAGCCCAAGTTATCAAGAATTACAGATGTCTGGTTCAGCGAAGGGCTATATTTAAGAAGCTGACCATGGGGCTTGGCCTCAAGCACGTCAAGGAACCATTCGTGGAGTCCAAATTTAGTGCTTGCCACACTGAAGTATAAACTCCCATCTGATGCTTCCACCACATCATCTGCTAATCTGGACACACTCTTTAACTTTAACAATTTTAAATACACCTTTATGCCACAAGACAAGTGACATGGACATAAGAATCCAGAGATTTTTTTTGTAATTTTTCTGCTAACAGCATCATATAAACATCCCAAATATGCATTTGGTTCATTGGTCAGGAAACAACACAGCATGTGTGGGTTAGGGACACTTCATAAGTTCAACTTCTGCTAGACAAAGCCCTAGTATTCAAATTGGTTGGGAGGAGGGTATTAGAAAATTACCTTTGCCTAAATATCCACCCATTTCATACTGTAACAGCAGTTGGAACCTTAGGTTATATTTATTGAAGAGATATACACGGCACAGAGCATATTATATGTGCATTTTATAACGAAATTGCACAAAAATCATGTAGTGATATTGAGAATTGATTCCTCCATGCTCGTTAGGCATCGTTCATTTCGTTTTGACAATGCAACTTTAGAGTCAGAAAGCTGGGCTAGATTGGCCTCTTACAAGTTTCCTCAATGTGGTAGGGAATAAGTATAAATGTTTTTTTACTTGAAACATTTGTCTAGTTTCTTCTGGTGGTTGGAATTTATATAAGTTATGTCGTTGTCGTTCTCATCACCAATTATTTAAGTAGTTAGGTCCGAATTTTACAATAGAACTCACAATAAACTTTGTTATTGAATCAATCTCCCCAAACTTTATTGGCTCTATGTTATAGAATGGTACTTGATTTTAAAAGAATGGTATGAATTGGGAAAAAAAGTCCATGGTCCTTGTAAAATAAGCTGAAGTCATACCATATAAAAGAAGTTTCTAGTATCTTCGGTCCATAATTCAAGGAGTGGAGAACTTGATGATAATGTCATAAATAGTATTGGAGCGGGATGGATAAAATAAAGCTTGGCACGATAAGAATGTATCGCCTAGGCTTAAAGGTAAATTCTTTAAAGTGGTGGTCAAACTGGCTTTGTTGTATGTGGCACATTGTTGGTAAGAATGCCCACATTTAAAAGATGAATTTAGTGGAGATGAAGATTCACGCTTAAATGAACAAGGAGCGGTATCATTAAAAACAAAGTTGTATAGGGAAAGGTGCCTTGGCAAACAAGATGAGGAAATCAAGACTAAGATAGTTCGGTATGTAAAGAGGAGGTGTGTGGATATGAGAAGTTTGACCATAACAGGAGTCAGGAGAGGTAGAGGTAAAGATTGGTCGAAAAAGAACTAGGGAGGGTTGATTATACAAAATATGACACAATTTCAACTTACTGAGGACATAAGACTAAATAAGACGATGTAGAGGTGGAAGATTAGATTAGAAGGTTAGTAGATAGCTAAGTATTGTCACATTTTGTTTCTTTTTCTTTCATGTGTAATACTATTTGTTGATTCATTTTATCTGTATCTTGCTGTTTATCTATCATATTTTCTTGGTACCATTCTTCAAATTGATATGTAGTGGTTTGTGATAAACAATCCCCCGCCCAATTCCTCATTCTCTCTCCAATAAAAAATTTTTAAAAAGCTTGGTCTATAAACTCATTGCTTTTGTGGTGTCGAAGAAGATGAAATCTTAGTTACCTTATTTTTTGACCATTGACATGTGAAGCAAGAACAGTTACACCATCTTCTGTAACCTTAAGTAGTCCCTGCACATCATACACATTAATTGTTGGTATTACATAAAACTTGTTAATTAATCATGTGTAGACAAGTGGATGATTTACCTCTTGAGCATCACATACTATAATATGACCAGAAGATGATACTTCAAGTCCCAGTAATGTATCTCTCCCAATATATTTCCAGCTCTCCCAAGTCCCATTTTTGTGCCTTCTTTTAATCCAACCATCTCTAGTGGCTGTATACACAATTCCCATTTTATCCACTGCAACATCTTCTGGTCTATCTAGAAATCCTTCTCCAAGTTTACTTACTCTCTGAAATTAACAAAATATTTAACGTGATTCAGTCAATTAACTTAATCCATAAATATACATATAAGAAATACAAATATCAAAAAGAAATAATCTCACACAAGTGATAGTATAATACTTGTGTCTCATAAATTATTTGTCTAAACAATACTCTCAAAGTCCTTAATTTTTTATGTTACCTGCAAATAACTGTTTGATGTAAAGGTTTGAGAGGCAGAAGGAATTTCAAGAATTTGAGGAGATATTGGTGAGAATAAAACAAGTCGGAGTAAAATAGCCAGCAAAATAACCATTAAAAAGCTACAAAAATACAGCATCGAATCCATAAGGAAGATAAATAATGTTTGCTTTAGTGCAGTTTGCAGATGAGATATGTTATGGACGAAAATCTCACCCTTCCATATACAAAAGAAATTCTTTGGTCCAAAATCTATACCATTTCCCTATCAAAATAATTGTCATATTTATCTCAAAATTTTACAAGTTTTCACATAAATATTTTTTTAATTTTATTTAACTATTAATTGTTTTTCAAAATTATGGGGAAAAGGGTCTGAAAAATACTTCAATTTTTGCCGAAATTGTTGTTACGATATCGAACTTTATGGAGTAACTATTAATAGTGTATTTTAAAGGGAAAAGAAATGTAGAAAAGGATAAACCAAATTGGTAGGGAAGATATGTCAGGATGAACAACTAATAAGTCATTGTGACAACAAGTAAACAATTACTCTTGATTTTAATAATTGAGTACCAAGAAGAGATATTTTCACAGTACTCAAAATAGAAAATGCTGGTGAGAGGAAATGTAAATTAAGCAGAAGGGGGTTATGGACGCGGTTTTGAGAAGGAAACTATGTGCTATGTCATCAATGTGTTGTTAAATCAAAAGAAACTTCCTCTATCTTACACCAGCAAGTTGGGGAGCAAACATAGCTCTCTTGGAATGAATTTTGGTCCTATACTGTCGATATCATGCTACTATCATATCATATCATATATATATATATATATATATATATTTTATTTTATTTTTTATTTTTTTTTAAAAGTGGGAAGCACTCAAGTTAAAAGTTGAATTACGAAAATACCCATAAAATAATAATATTTATGGACAAAAATGTAAATACACACTCTTAAAAGTTAGGATTCTTATTTGTTTATTTTTTTCGTTTTTTTCATTTTTTCCTATTATTTTGCTTTGTCTTGTTTGTTTAAATACCCAAAAAGACTTGCAGCTTAAAAAATGCATCGGTTAAAAATATATTTTAAATGCACCTTACTGAAGAATGCTAAAAGTTACTAACAAAATAAAACTGAACCCACAACCAATTGCTACAAACTTTATGGAAGAAGTCTGAAAGTTTCCAGCAACTGTTACTATTTCTCTATTGATTTATAAAATAATTTTTCCTCTACAGCTCATACATAAATTAGTTTTCATTAGTTTTTTCATATTTCTTCATTATTCATGTTTTCTTCTCATTACAATTGCCGAAGCTATTTGATTGGGGTAAGCTAACGTGTCTTGATTGCAGAAGAAGATTCACGAGAGCTTTAACAATAATTTGGTATGAAGAGTGTTACAACATCAAATATAAAACTGTTCTCAGAATTCATAGGTCACGACCCGATTTCTCAAGTCATGATGGCACCTACCATAACCCACCAGTAGGTAAGTCAACCCGTAACCCGGAATAACAAGTAATGGGTCTGAGGATAGAAACTAAACAAAAGTAGGCAAATAATAATATAAACAGGCGGAAGCAAACCAAAAACATATATACAATTAAAGATCCCTCCCATAGTACAAAACGCCATGTGCTCACCCCGTCTCCGGATCGATGCTCTAAGCTCGATCAACGCGGCTACTAGTGCCGGGACTGCATCACGAAACAGAGATGCAGTGCGTAGCATGAGTACCAAAACAACAGGTACCTAGTAGGCATCATAGGCTGACTGAACTTGAAAAGTAAAGGCAATATGAAAAGAAGGAATATACAAATCGAGGTCAAGAACAAAAATCTAACTAACAAAGGAATGCACACGAGTGTACAAAGAACTAACTAAAGTAATCTATAAGCTAACTACACCTAACTGGGACCCCATAAACCCAGAAGGTATACTCGTGCGCAAGTTAAATAAAAACCCGAACGGACCCCCATAAGCCCGACGAGTACACAAAATAGCTAAAAACTAAAGAGAATTGCATATAAGAACCCAAGAACGAAGAACATCAAACCAGAACCTCAACCCTAATTAGTAGAACCTGACAATACGGAGGTCGAACCTCGAACTGGATTCTCAGCAGAAGTATTCAAGTAACCAATCACAAGTAACAATTATAAGAGGCCGGAAGTCTAACCGGATGCTCTATATAAGTATTTGGGCAATAGAGGTCGGAACTCTAATCGGATGCTCTATATAAGTACTTGGGCAATAGAGGTCGAAACTCTAACCGGATGCTCTATAAAGGTGCCACTGTAGTTGTTGAAAGAGCCCCAATCGATCTACTCTCATAAATGTCCGTGAATCGCCGTCCACACCTAGCCAATCAATGAAAGTCCTTAGAACCGAATCAAAAATCAAATTCAAATCGCGAAGCAGAACTAGTGTCGCCGATGTAACTCGTGAAGCCGTAACATCGAGGAAAATAAGGATAACTATAGTCGGAGAAAGAGTATCGCATAACTAAGCCCCAAACTATCAGACTCAAGTCTGCTACACCAGTCTACAGGGATCTAAGTCGACCGAGCAACGTCATGGCAAAACTAAGGCCTATTGGATCCGAATCATGTATTTTTAAGGCAAGCCCTAGTCAAACCTAAACTAAGGCCCAACATGCTTCAAATAGACAATAATTAAGCATGCAAGCACTCCACATAGCGAGAAGGGTCCATTAATAACACAAAGCATGCTCACAGTTACCCGATAATTCTCGAAATAAGCCGAAAATATGATTTCTTAACACCTATGCAGGATTCAATAACTACCCAACCCAAATCCCAACTAATCAACATGCATTCACATTCTCGAGCTCAATCTAAAAGAGGAAAATCGTAGCCTACTTGTAAGCCGATCACACGCGCTCCAAAATTACTTCTCCGGAGCTTTCCCTTTCCGAACGTCCTTGAAACGCTGCTCCGCCATCAAAAATAGAGTCACAACATTATTACGATCGTTTAGACACCAAAATCATAACAAACGGAGACGGACCAATTTTGGGGTCAAAACGAGGAAAGTGGGACACGCGCTGGAAATTTCAGAATTAACCCCAAAAGTGATTCCTAACCAGTTCTCCCAGCTCATGTCCCAAAATGGGACACAATTCCGGGCTCGGGAATAACACAAAATCAACGTGCAACTAAAACCCAAATTACACTAAAACGGAACAACAATAGCAGCAGCTATTTACAAGAAAATATTAGAAACGAGGGTCCAGATGCTGAAACCAATCACACCATGATGATCCTCACAAAAAACCCCACGATCTAGGCTTTTGAATCACCAGATTCGCACCTAAAATGACCACGAAATCACCTTCTAAATTTTTCCAAAAATTGAGCTCGAAATGAGCTAAGACAGCAGCTAAAACACAACTTTTTACCTCCAACAAAAATTTAAATACAAAATCTAACCACGCCAACGTGTTCTACTTTAAAAAACACTCAAGATAGCCCCAAGAATCACCGAAATCGGATCTAAAATGACTAAAATATCAAGTCTCAAAACTTCCCAAAATCAAGTTCACAAAAAGGGTGTGGCAGCAGGTATTTTACGAAAATTACCTCAAACGGGGACCCCAAATCACTATCCAATCTCACCAAGGCGTTGTCCTCGAAAAATCTCACAACTTTGCCTTTTGAATCGCCCAAATCGGTTGAGAGATGAGAGAGATGTGAGGGTTTGAAGTTTTGGGAATGTTGCTGAAAATCTGCATTATATTGCAGATTTTCTGCAATTTTTCCAATAACTAAAAACTCCGACGGTATGCTCCAATCTCGTTCGGAACCCCGTGCACGCAAACGAGATCTACAACCATACCAAATTCGACATTTCGGACTCAACGGTGCAGTCGAAATTTTCATACGAGGTCATCTCGATAAAAAGTGGGTCCCACTTCCAAAAGCCATTTTAAGTCAAAAACTACAAAAAAAACTCCGAAAAATATCGAAAACCTCGAGACACAAAAGAAAGGTCAATCTAGACCAAACTTGACATTCCAGAGCTAACCGCGCTAACGGAATTTTCATTTGAGTGCGTTTTCCAAGAATGTTGACCAAAGTCAACCTTAAGCCAAATTTCAAAGGCTAAAACGCCTAATCGCACCGACTCACATTGAAAATCTCGAGAGTCATGCCGACCATACTACTAGCCTAAAATGACCCTTTCGGAGCTGATGAAATCATTAGAATTGGATTCCGATGTCATCTTCTCGAACTTTTGATCGAAAATGTTGGAGAGAACCATAATAATAAGCATAGATTTGTGGTTCCCGTCTCTTGCTTGAAGCATCCTTCGTTTCAAGACTTGTTAAGGCATGCAGAGGAGGAATACCGATATGATTATCCAATAGGAGCCCTTACTATCCCATGTAGTGAAACTGCATTTCTCTGTGTCACTTCTTACTTGAATGCCATTACCAATTAATAAAGGCTATGTAGAAGTATAGTTCTTCAATCTATACAATCATGTCTATTTGTAGGTTAGAAGCTTACTAATGTAGTTCCTATATTACTACAATCCTAACCTACAAGTGTAACTCTATGTGAAATTCACTATAACACAATGCAATAGTAATCACGAACAATATATTTAATCAAATCATTCATTTACAATCTTATTAACCACTTGTAGAGGAATTGGAGTTTGATTATGCTAATCTACAACTATCAGAACTGTGTTTCTTTACTATGAAAGCATCATATTTTTCCTCTGATTGCAAGCGATTATTTGTTATATAAAATTAACATTAATGAGCAGCAATTGCTACTGCAAATACAATGAAATTTGAGCAGCACCTGCTGAATTATGAACAATTGAATTACAACCAAACAACAAGGGCTTGTATCTGTCTTATCTTACATACTGATTGCATATATCTTCATCTCGAGACTGAAAAGATACAGTGGCAAAAGAAACAAATTATGTGTAACTGATTTCATTGATGCGATACTGCAAACAGATCAAGTAATTTCTCTAAGACTCAAACCAATCCCTATATATATCAGAGGACTCATTTGCAAAAGGCATAAACTTATTTTTTTTCACAATACATGAATTAGTTGAAGCTTTTTAAAGTTGAAGAGAGGTTCATTTATCGTGAGAGTTCAACTCAAGACGCTCTTTCATCATGCTAAACACAATATCCTTCTCCGTCAAACATCAACTACAGAATTCATCAGCATCAACAAAGTTTGCAAATGTGTCCTACCTTTAGCTAAGTCTATATTGATTCCGAGAAATTGTAGGCTTTGAGATAACATGTTCTTCTTTAACACCTTCATTCATCATAATATCTCAACTACAGACAGATGCATTTGTAGGTCGATGCAAGACATGACTAAACCATCTCAAATGACCATCCCTAATTTATCCTCAATGTGTGTTATTTGTACCTTCTAGTGAATTAGGTCATTTTTTTATCCTATATTAAAAAAAGAAAAAGAATTATTGCTGCACATCCATCTTAGTATCTACATATCTGCAACACTCATCATGCATATATATTGAACTTTAACAGTCCAACATTCACTAGCATATAACTTTGCCGATTTTATAACATTTTGTAGAACTTACCTTTCACTTTGCTAGGCATCCTTCCATCACTTAACACCCCAGAAACGCTTCTTCTTTGAAGTCTATAAGTAGCATCTTCATCTATAATTTCATTCTCTTATAATTATAACGAGCCTAGTGTCTAAATTATTTGTATTTCAACACCACAATCCCTTTTAGTGTCACCTCAACTTCGCTCTTCTCATGCCAACTAAATTTCAAATTTTCATGCAGATATTCGATCTTACTTCTGCTAATCCAAAAATCCATACTTTCTAAAGTAATGTTCCACAACTCAATCATTTGATTGACACTTAAGTTATTTCCATCAATCAATACAATATCGTCAGCAAATAGCACTTATCATGATATCTCATCTTGTATTTGATGATCAACTTATCCATAAGTAGGGGATTCAATGTTGATCCCTGGTGTAGACAAATTGTTATGAAAAACACCTTTGTATTTAATTTTCAACGATTGTTTTGCTAAAACAAAAACATTCAAGAAAATGATTTGAAGAATAAAAATAGAGTGAACTTATGAAATTTCAGCTATATATTAATTTTCAGAAATATTGATTTTATACAACGAAAAAACCTAACCATTTCCTATCTAGTAGCCACTTACAGAGTAGATATTAAAACTGAATAAGAACATGTGCCACTAGCAGCCATAAAAGGGACCACTAACTTCAGAAAGTTAACCAACTAAAGTTGACTAAGTCTAGCTAGAAAATAGAAAGCAGTAAATTGAAAACAGTAAAAATAATAAGCTGGAAAAAATGTCAATTGTCTAACACTCCTCCTTGGCATTTTGTGACAAACACCAATTCTCTGCCTCAGATCTTCAAACCTTTCCTTTGACAATGACTTAGTGAAAATGTCAGCTAGCTGGTTCTCAGATGAACAATGAACAAGAAACACTTCATTAGATTGTTGGACTTCCCTAATAAAATGAAACCTGATCTTGATATGCTTAGTTTGAACATGAAACACTAGATTTTTTTTTAGATTGAAACTGCTGAACTGTTGTCACACATGATCTTGGTAGCTTCTGTTTGTCCATGGCCTAAGTCCTTCAACATCTTCCTTAGCCAGATAGTTTGATTCACAGCAGATCCAACAACTATGTACTCGGCTTCTGTTGTTAATTAAGCTGTAGTTTCTTGTTTCCTAGCTAGAGCTCCAACTAAAACAACTTGTCCCCAAATATAAAAGATATCCAGTGCTTCTGGAATCATCAACTCCGCCACCCCAATCACTATCAGAGTACCTGACTAGGTTCATAGTTACTTCGGCAGATGTTAGAAAAAAAGTTTCAAACTTGTTGGTTCCTTTAATATACCTTAACACTCTTTTAGCCGTTGTGAAATGTATGTCTTTATGTCAATGCATGAATCTAGAAAGCAAACTTACAACAAATAGAAGGTCTGCTTGCGGTTAGATATAGAAGACTGCCAATTAAGCTTCTATAATATATACTATCATCCATTTTTTCGAAATCCTCATCCTTGCCAAGCTTCACACTAGTAGACATTGGAGTACTCACAGGTTTGCAATCTTGCATTTTGAACCTATTTAGAATATCTGAAATGTATTTCTGCTAGCCTATGAAAATTCCATCACTGGACTACAACACTTTCATGCCAAGGAAGTACTTCATGACTCCAAGATCAGTCATTTCAAAGATTTTCTCCATTTGATCCTTGAACCTTTGGATTAGTTCAATTTTGCTTCCTGTCACAAACATGTCATCTACATAATTGAGACAATTAAGGACTCACCTACCTACAGTGACTTTCACATACAAAGTAGCTTCACTTTGACTTCTGCTAAAGTCAAGTTGGATGAGATGATTGTCCATCCTCTCATACCATGCCCTTGGGGCTTGTTTTAGGCCATATATGGCCTTCGTTAAAAGATAAACTTGATCCTTTTTTTCAGGAATTGAGAAACCATCAGGTTGCTCTACATAGATCTCTTCAGCAAGCAAACCATTTAAACAAGTCGATTTGACATCAAGCTGATGAATCTACCAGGAACTATGAAATGCAAATACAAGAATAAGCTTGATTATGTGAGAAAATATTTCCTGGTAATCCATACCATATTGTTGTGTGTATCCCTTCACCACCGATCTAGCCTTATGTTTGCAAATTGTTCCATCGGGATAGAGTTTTGTCTTGAAAATTCATTTTACACCAATCACCTTACGATTTCTAGGTTGGTCATCAAGCTGTCAGGTTCTATTTTTCTCGATCATGTCTAGTTCATCTTGCATAGCTTTCCTTCATGCCTGAGAGTATTGTACTTCAGTATAGCTTGTTGGTTCAGAGGTAACCAAATTACACCGCTGATAGACGTCTTTTAAGGTTCGAGGTCCCCTCACTGGTACATCATCCACTAGTTCATCTTCAGGAAGTTGAGGTTGCTCTTTTGAAAAAAAATTAGAATAAGAGGATCCCAACCAAATGCTTCATCAAACTTCACTTCTCGGTCGAGAATTAGTTTTTCTGTTTTCAAACAGAAAATCTTATATCCTTTGGATGATCTATATCCCATAAATATGCCCTTATGAGCCTTGTTGTCTAGCTTATTCCTCTTTGTTTCTGGAACTCGATAATAACATATACACCCAAAGATTCTGAGATGGTGTAGTGATGGTTTGTTCCCACACCAAGCTTCATATGGAGTCATGTCTTGCAAGGCCTTAATAGGCAATCTATTCAGCAAATATACAGAGGTATTGACTGCCTTCACTCAAAACTGATTTGGGATCATTCTTTCGAGCAAAAAACATTTGTCATGTTCTTTCTTTCAGACACGCCATTTTATTGTGGAGTGTATGGTAATGTCAACTAGCATTCAATACTTGTGATATTACAAAACTCCAAAACTTTAGAAGAAGTATATTCTCCTCCATTGTCAGACCTTAAAGCCTTAATACTAAGATTATATTGATTTTCTAGTAAAGCTTTAAATTGTTTAAAAACATCAAAGACTTCACTCTTCAGTCTAATGAAATAAACCCAACACATTCTGGTGTAGTCATCAATAAAGAGGAGAAAGTATTTGTTACCACTCAATGAATCTGTTTTCATTGGGCTGCAAACATCCGTATAAATGAGCTGAAGTTTCTAGTTAGCTCTCCATACTTGATTTGCTTGAAATGGAAATTTTGTTTACTTTCCTTGTTGGCAGGTTTCACAAACTTGAACATTAGAAAGAAATTCAGGCATATTTTCCACTAGCTTCTTCTTTTTAATCTCTGCGACGCTTCTCAGATTAAAGTGGCCAAACCTTTTGTGCCATAAGTTTGTACATGTTTGTGAAGTAATAGTGTAAGTCTGCTCAATTATTTTCTCCCAATCAAATGAAAACATTTTGTTGCTCATCTTATCATAAAATAATTCTACTCCAGAAGGGTCAGAAACAACACATTCACGATTTTTAAAATGTAGAGAATAATTATTTTCAAGCATTTTTTCAACACTCAACAATTTTTTACTTATATCAAGTGTGTACACAGAACATCAGGGTTGGTTTTGATACCTGATATTGTTGAGATAGACATTGTACCTATGTCTTTGACTTCTACTGCCTCACCGTTTCCACTTTTACTTTAGATTTGTAAGTATCATCAAGGAATTTGAATATTTTAGCATCAATGCATAAGTGATGTGTGCAATCACTATCAAGAAGCCATGCATCAGAGGATTCAGTTATTGAAAAGTATGAAACTGCAAAGAATTGCTCCTTATGTGCATCTGCCGCTTCTGCTACTTGTGCTTGCAAAGCTCCAGAGACATTTGCTCTTGATTTGTAGACCTTGGATATGTGCCTCGTCTTCTTACAGTTGCTCACATATAGCATCGACTCTCCACCAAAAATACTTCTCCAGATGTATAGATCTTTTACAATGTTTGCACGGAGGGAACTTTTGCTTCACATCTCCATTATTGTTTCCTCTTTCATGCTTGCCCTTATTCTTTTGGTTGAATTGTTGTTTTCCTTCACCAAAAATTTGCTTTTGTACAGAGAAAGCTCTTTCAGTGATCTTGTCTCGTTTCATAGTCCTTCTTTGCTCTTATACTTGAAGAGCACTCATTAGTTCACCTAATGAAAGTTCGCCCAAATCCTTAGATTCTTCAAGAGAGGAAATCTTAGATTCAAACCTCTCATGAAGAGTCATAAGAACTTTCTTCACTATTTGTTTGCCTGTAAATTCTTCACTAAGAAGTCTAATATTATTAACAATTAAGGAGATTCTATTAGCATACTTACTGATTGTTTCATCTTCCTGCATGTTTAGAGACTCAAACTCTCTTTTCAAGTTCAGCACTTGCATTTGACGCGTGCCTTGATATTCTTCTTTCAACCTATCCCAAGTCTCTTTTGTTGTTTTACAAGCCATGATTCCATAAAACACAAAATCTACCACAGAATTCTGCATAAGTGTCTTGGCTTTAAATTTCTTAGCCTTCTCCTCGATGTTGGATTTGATTTGAGCCAAGGTAGGATTTGCTAGTAGAGCAGCAACTGGTTTATCTTCCGTCACAGTTTCCCAAAATTCATATGCTTCCAGAAAAGCTTGCATCTTCACAGACAAGATTTGTTAATTTTCACTAGTGAAAGTGAATGATGGATTTAAAGGTAGATTGTTGGATGTCATTTGCATTGTAGGTTAAAACTTTTTTGTCATGTAAGATCAACTAGAGGCTCTGATACCACTGTTAAAATAGAAGCACTCAAGAAACTAATTTGAAGAATAAAAACATAGTGAACTTATGAAATTTCAGCTATATATTAATTTTCAGAAATACTGAATTTATACAAGGAAAAACCCTAACCATTTCCTATATGGTAGCCACTTATAGAGTGGATGCTAAAACTGAATAAGAACATGTGCCACTAACCACCGTAAAAGGGGCCACTAACTTCAGAAAGTTAAGCAACTAAAGTTGACTAAGTCTAGCTAGAAAGTAGAAAGCACTTAAGTGAAGTTAGTAAAAAACAGTAAAAATAATAAATTGAAAAAAATGCCAATTGTCTAACAATTTTCCCATTAGTGACAACTCCTCCATACATGTCATTCTGACACTTATGTATTCAATACAAATTTGTAATTCTGCTCCATAAGATCTTTGATTGTTTGTACCTTAGCTAAGTCAATGAACACCATAGGTAGATCTTTTCTTTTCATGATAATTAAATTTTCATCAATCTTGTTCATTGTATTAGATCTACAGGACATTAATCCAAACTGATTCTTTATCATTCTTGTCATAATCCTAAATCTACACGATCTACCAATGTTTCTCACAGAGTTTCATGTATGACGTATGAGTTTAATAATATTACAATAGTTCGCATAGCTTTGAATATGTAAATTTTTTTCAATTAACAATATAATCAATCTATTTTTTAAAAATTGAGAAATTGATCTTATATATAAGGTCTTATTAATTCTACTTTTGAGAAGCTTCTATTTAGCTATGACTGAAAAGATTTACTTGTCATTATTCATTAATAAATAAATTACATGATTTGTTGTAACATTCCCCTTGTTTGTGACATCATCAAGATTCAAATTATAACTTGCATATGGGCAGGTAAAGCCTTTTTAACATTGTTAGGATGATGTAATTCCAGGAATTAAGGACAAATCATATTTCCAGAAGTAGGTGGTTTTTGATAGGGACGATTTGATGAAATTTATGACCTGAAGCCAAATTATAATAAGAGTCTTCTAAACTTATTTCATAAGAATTCATATACTAAGATTAGTAAGATACACAAAAGAACACGACTTAAATATTATTTATGCATTAAACAAACGAGATAAAGAGAAATTACTAAGTCATAAGAGTTAGGTGGATGATTTATTTAATTTGTAGAAAATCTTGATTGGGAACTAAGATATCAAACTCTTATGTTTTATTCTAAGATCACAAGCTAAATTAAATCAAATCTATTTATAGTAAAATATTGCAAATCTTTATGATCACTATATACTATATACATTATTATTAAATGCATGAGTAACATGTCTTTGAAGTTACATACATGTGGACAGTTAACAAGTTGTTATTAATGATGAATCCATATAATTACAAAGTGCAATAAATTAGTACCTAGATATGTAGTTGCACCTACTGAACATGAATGTGATCTTCACAAAAGTACATGCACGTATGGGTAAGGAAGATAAGTCAGGATAAGAAGATCAACTAAACTACTTCTTTAAATAGACAAGTACTGGAGGTGGGCTGTAATTATATAAATTAGACATAGTACATAAACATGACTCTTAACTTGGCGTCAATTGGCAACTATGACCCTTAACTTTAGATGTGCACAAGTAGGCACTTAAACTTGTATAAAATTGAACAAATTCCTACTGGCACCCTACATGGAAAATTTGTGTCCTGCATGGCATCCTACGTGTCTCATGTCATGAGGACACGTGTGTCTACTTGTTCAATTTTATACAAATCTAAGTGTCTACTTGTGCACATCCAAAGTTAAGGGTCATAGTTACTGGCCGACAGTTAAGGGTCATATTTGTGTATTATGCCTATAAATTATAATGTATTGTTAAATCAAGAAAAATCTTTCATCTTACATGTTGGGTAACGTCAACATCCTGCCTGTTGCAAGTCCCACAGGTGGTTAAGTGGCTTAGGTCGGAGTCATGATCGAGCATGACACTTACATGGTGGAATTAGTTAAGAAAGAAAGTTACGCTTTTACTATCAGCAATACCTTTTGGCATGGTGATAACCGTTTGATACTAACATTACCGTCACAATTTAGGGAGAGCCACAATTTACAAGGGTTCACATACTCCATATTTGCATTGTACAACCCCCTGATCTGTAGCATCATGCAAAGTAAACTTTTCATTACTAATCCTAACAATAAGTATGTCCAACTAATATCATACACTCTCTTTGCTAGTAGTCCCTTTGTATTCCCTCTGTCCCAATATAAATAATTCACTTTTTTTTAGCTAATGTTAAAATAGAGGTGTATTCAAGATTTTGAGAAGATATATGTATTTATGTTTAAAAAAAATGAATCTAAGATATAAATTTGACCGTTTTGATCTTTTAATTCTTATCACTGAACCTGCTAAACTTTTAAAGATATAATAGTATGTACTATATATTTAAGTAATTTTGTGCATGTAATCAAATATCCAATTAGGATAGTACTTCTACAAATGGATTTACCAATCTTTTTAGTCCATTTCAATTAAAAAATGTCTCTTTTGTCTTTTGGAAGTTATTTAGTTTATTTTTAACGTGATATGTTTATCCACAAAATTAAATGATATTTTGGTATATTTCACATATATTTTATTTAAGATCACAAAATTTAAAAAAATTCTTTACTTTCACAAAATTAAATTACTTAAAATTTCTCATCCCTTTTTTCTTTGATGTGGATACTTCCACCTCACCTCACAACCCATGTTGGACATCTGATGTGTGAGCAACTTAATTTGGAAGCCCAATATCGATACACAATTATTGAGATGGGACTTGCTTTGGTACCTTGTAAAAAAATGAATATTGCGCTAGCTTTGCTCAATCGTAAAAGCTAGTCTATGAGCGGAGATGGAACCATCCATCCCTTTTTCATTTGATGTGACACTTTTCAACCGGGCATTGACTTTAATTTCTAAAAACCTTATGCCCCACTGGACATAAGTTTCAGAGCAAAAATTATTTCAAAACGTGTGAATTGAAGAAATGAAATACAACAATTAGACTAGCATAAATATAAAAAGTAGCAACAACTTGTTTATTACAACAACGCATACACATGGATCCTCATGAATACATGCCTCTTTTACTTGTTTAAGCTCCATGAGAACCCTAATAATACTACACATCTTGGTTAGTGATCAATCATGGCACATCAATTCTTCACAACCTTAGAGCATTGCTTATTAACAAAGTCCTTAACCTCAAGAATAAGATGTGTAGCTTCAGGAACCTCAGGGAAAATGTAGAAAGCATGCACCATAGTTGGATACTCTGAGAGGTGAACATCTTTGCCAGACCTCTTAAGCCACTCATAGTACCTCCTTTGCCAATCTTTAAGGGGATCAAAACCACCCACGACTACCATCGTTGCTGGAAAGTTGTCCAGCTTTGATATGTCAACAGCCCTTGGACCGCAAACATTAATAACCTCATGATCGCGATCCATCCCTTCACCTGGTGGCAGGAACGCGTTCCACATCCAATCTGTTCTTCTCACTGATATCAATGCGTCAACTTCTACTAGTTTTAATTCTGATTCCGTTCGTTCCTCCCCGCCAAAAAAGGGTTGTATAGCCACCAGTCCAATTACCTAGAGCACATAATCCAGAATCAGGGGAATTTGTCCCTTCAGTTTAATATGCGTAGATTTTGGGCAAACAGGGTATATACATTTTTAAAAGTAGTACTATTTCATACTAGTGAATAGTGACATTCAAAATAAATACTCAATCTGTTTCAATTTGTTTGTCTTACTTTTATTTTATTTTTCACAAGCAAATTCCATGTAATTTGTGGGCGTGGCGAGAAGTCTATAATTAAAATCATGCACGCAACCAACTGTAGCGTGGAAAAGTGGAGAGGTGGTAAGGTTTGATTGTCAAAGGAAGAAAATTATGTACTAGACCTCTAGAAAAATTAATGATTGAGATTAACTTTCTCACGAATTATTATGTTTTGTTTAGAGGGCACATGTCTATTTATTTTTCAAAAATAGATACTGAGCCACTTTTGTTCAACTCCTCTCTTTCTGAGGAATAATTGGTTAATATAATGATCATCTGCTAGTATGTTTCTTTGTACTAACATAATTACTAATTTAATTTTTAATATTATATTTGGTTATATAAATGTAATTATTAAATTAAATATTTTTTTATTTTAAAATAAAATTTAATTTTACAACCACCCCATCGAACTCTGTAGGCCGGATTTGAATTTTGGATTTTTCCTGAACTGGACCAGTCTGGCCCCTCCTTGTACCTAATTTCTTTTAGCATGATGAATTTATAAATAAGCTCTTTAAATACTTCTGACAAAATATGCTCCTATTACCTTTAATAATATTAATGGTGCCTGCTAAAAAGTCTTAACTTCAACAGTAGAATTTTATTAATGTCAAACAAACTACTCCTTTGTGAAAAATGTGTAGAATTTCTACTTGTAAGTTCTAAACGCAAATAAAAGTTTTTTACATTAATGTATTGAACGAAGTTAAATCACTACAAGGTCAGTAGTTATTAAGCCAAAGAAATTGAACTAAAAAACGCACTACTAAGATAACTTTGAATGCTTAAAATAAAAATAGAGATAATTATGATATTTTCTTTCAAGTATTAGGAAGCGCTTAATACTTTACTTTTATCCAAACCAGAAAAAAGGAGAAATAATATGTTGGAAAAGACCAGAAAAAAGGAGAAATAAGGCGGAGAAAATAATGTTTGGTGAGGGTATGGTAGAAAAGATATTAATGAAAATAAAGAAATATGATAGATAAAGAAGATGACTGTGTGGGTATGGATTGTGGAGGAAAAAACAATAAAAATAGAGGAATATGATGGAGAAAATGATTGTGCGGGGATGCTTTTAATTTGTCAAAATCTTCTTTTTAATTACTTGGATAAAAAAAAAACCACATGTCATTTGGTCATTGGTTACTCTCTTTTTTTTTAATGTATTTTTTCGGGCTTTAAATGAGTTGACATGATCTAATTTCATATTTAATCTATAATTAACACCTACTTAGAATTTAGGAGATTGTAATAAAATGACAAAATGTTAGTATATTGTGTCTAAAACAATTAAAATATCTAAATAAAAATTGATACCAACTATAAGTAGATATTGATGTTTCGGTTTTTATTGAAAATGACACAATCATTAAAATTTAAAACGATAGAAAAGTTAGGCAATACATAAATTAGTGACGTGACAAATGTATATAGGCATGGAATATGAGTAGAAAAATCGAGAGAAAGAGGGACCATACCTTCAGTGCATCAAAGGTCGACGTCATTTCAGATGCTCGCTTAGCCACGTGATGAGCGAGGTTCCCGCCGGCACTATCTCCGGCAAGGAAGCAGCGAGACAAATCGACATTTTCAGGCAATAGCTCACGGTTCTTCTCATTGTCAAGGAATTTCAGCACATCAAATCCATCATCATACTGCGCAGGATACTTGTGTTCCGGAGCTAGCCGATAATTAACAGAGACAACAACAGCCGGGGTTTTCCTCGCGAAACGTCGGCATACGGCGTCGTACGCCTTCGTATCAGGGCTGAGATACACAAATCCGCCACCGTGAAAGAAGACGATGATCGGAAGTGAACTCAAATTCCGAGATTCATCGGTAGTTGGAATGAAGAGGCGAAACCAGAGATCGCGAGAAGAATCTACAGTGACGTCATAGGATTTAACGCCGTTAACTGGATTTGGACTGGCGGAAGTTTTAAGGCCGAAGATCCCGAGTAGCCGGCGGTTAACGGTGCCGTTTTGACGGCGAGAATAGTCGGTTATTGTAGAGACGAAGGATAGTGCAATTCGTGTCCTCCAAGGAATTCCCGGAGATGATTTCTTCTCTTGTTGCGCCATAGATGGTGAAAGAAAAAAACGGAGAGAAATCGTGATGTGTGGAAGCAGAAAAATCAGTTGTGAAGAAGCACAACAAGTAAGATTTAAGAGCCTGTTTGGCCAAGCAGTTGGGGAGTCCAAAAAGCAAAAAAAAAAAAAAAAAGAAAGGTATTTACTTTTTTAAGAAATGAGGTGATTGACAAATTAGTGAAATTACTTTTTAATAAAAATAGAAGCCGTTTTTTTAGGTTGGAACGAAGAAAAAAAATCAATATAGAAATTTTTATTTTTATTTTGAAAAAGGTGAGTCACTTTTTTTAAGAAGTAAAAAATAAAAATTATGGGTTAAGCTCAACCCGCCCCACATGGCTCCATTGCCATTCCTATCCCCCAACTTAGGTTACATGCCCATGTTGAAACTAGGTGAGTTGCTTATTTATTTATTTTTTAGTGTTTGATAAGTAAGTAAGAAAATATTATTTTAAAGACATTTACATCACAGGGGGATCCAGGATTTAGAATTTCTGGATGTCAAGTAGACTCATTGACTAAATCAACTTTATGTTTGATTTGAATTATTCGTCTTTTTCTATCTATGTGACAACTCAATCAATAAAATAGGATTAAACAACAATTATAAGAAAAAGAGCTTGTAGGCTATTTACGAAAAAAAATTATGGTAGTTGAGGGCATCACATAGCTTGAATTTCAAGAATAAAAAGATATCATATAAATTGAGAGAGTATGTATATATGTAGGAGTTTATGGATGATTTTCGATTTTGGGTTACATGAAAATAGTACCAAGACTTATATAATTATTTGTCAAGATTATTGATGATCTTTTCGTTATATTTTCTTGTTGGAGAATATTTGATGCATTTAAGTGTTTATGAAATTATGAAATTATTGAGAAGAGAAAAAAATAAAATTATACCCTTTTCGTTTTTTGTATTAGTTAATAAAAATTTTTACGCATTCTTTAAATAATTATAAATAAAAATGATCGTTTACTATTTTACTCTTTAAGATAATTTTTTACAAATTATGGTTACACTTTCAAGAAAAATTAATTGTTAGTATAATGAAAATATAAAAAATATTGTTTAATTTTGTTAATTGACAAATATTTAGTAATGTAAATGATTAATATAGGATAGAAAAAAATATCAAATGTCAGAAGTGGGATGAATTAGGCTAAATTTCATACTTAAAGAACTAATTAAAGATAAGGAAAGTAGCAAAATAATTTGAAAAAAAAGCAAAAAGAAAAAAAGGAAAAAAAAAAGGTCGAAACATTGATTATGAGAGGAGCCTTAAACGTTCTAGCTGTTTTAAAAAAAAAGAAAAAATTAAAATATGTTAAGCGGATTCAATCCCACACCTAAGGCTCAAGTATTCAACCTTTTACTGCCGACACCACAAAGTACTTTTGTACTATGGGTGATGCGTATAGTATTTATCTATATGTTGTATATATATACCTATATATACATAAAGTTTTCATCGAAGCTTGTGGGTGGTGTGGCACCCCATCATCCTGAATAGATCTTCCCTTCATTTACGTGTTATCTAGCTAAACGTTATCCAAGCGGATAAGGATAGGGAGCGGAGGAGTAGGGGTTTTGGGGCGGAGAGTATGTGATGGTCAAGAGGTGTGGGTTGTGTGTTGGCGGGAATGGAGAGAAATGATAAATTTGAAATGTTACTTATACAACTTTTTTTTCAAGTATCATAAGTTGATTAAATAGTTAGCTATGTAATAAATAAATAAAAAAGACATTTAAAATAAGGGAATTTTAGACAATTTTCATAGTGTTAGAGCTAATTACATCATATTCCTAATCTTTTCAAATTACAAAAAATCCTTAATTTTGGTGGAATTCGGATACATCCCAAAATGTCCCGGTACATCGCGTCTCGGTTTCTGATACATCGTTCAATGCCCAGATACATTGCGTCTTGGTTTCAAACACATCACTCAACGTCTCAATACATCGTGTGCATCCTGATACATCGCGTACATCCTGATACATCGCGTAAAGTGCTGTATCCGATCGATACATCGCGTAAAGTGATGTATCTGAGAATAAAAGAGAGTAGGAATTCTTGTAATTTTTCCAAATGGTGAAATTTTTTAGAAAATAAAGTAAAATAGGTTGTGTATTTAAGTAATTTTTTCATATAAAACAACCAAATCTTTTATAAAAGAGAGAGAAACTTGTTGAAACATTTTACATCGAGTGGTACTTGGTTCTCAAATCCTATTACACATTTATTATTGGCCCATAAAAAGGAAACCCAAAACTAAATGCATCTGGGCCTTTATACATTCGACCCAAACAAAGCCTTAACAACTCCAACAAAATCATGCTTGTATCCATATTCTGCATGGAAATGTTTTGGTGGAATAATCTTTGTGTACACATAAAAGGCTACACAACTAATAGTAGGGCCAATCCAAAAGATCCAATGTCCATCCCAAAGGTGACCTCCTCTAACAATCGCGGGCCCCAAACACCTTGCCGGGTTCATCCCTACCCCAGCGTATCCCCTTTTCGTGGTGACCGTGGTTGAGATAAACACTAGAAGGCCCAACACCAGACCAACAATGGACAAGACAGAGACAAGGCCAAGAGCCTTGGCTTGTCGATGATCATAAGCCGTCCAAATTGAATCAAAGTGTAAAACAAATGTACAAACGATCTCAAGCCACAAGGCTTGGGCCGTCTCTAGGCTAAAAGTAACCGGCCCATTTGGGCCCGGTGCAATTACTGTGATAGTGCAACCACAAAGTGAGAAAGTGTCTTCAATTGTTGAACTAACCACTGCTTTGAGAGCTAGTGCACCTAAAACAGCACCAAGACATTGAGCCACAATGTAAATTATGGCTCTTGACATAGATATAATTCCGACTAGTGCGGCTGAGAAGGAGATAAATTGAGATGGCCTCCGGACACTGGAACAACCGTTAGGTAGGGGTGTACATGATCGGGTTGGTTCGGGTTTTTCAAATATTAAATCAAACCATTTGTGTAAAAAAAAAAAATTATAAACCAAACCAAACTAATAAAATTCATGTTTTTTCGGGTTTTTCAACCTCGGGTTGGTTCGGGTTTTTCAAATACCAAACCAAACCATTGTGTCGAATTTTTAAATTTATAAATCAAACTAAATTAATAAACCTCAGATTTTTCAGATTTTGGATTGTTTTCGGTAAAGTTTGCATACAAACATATAATTAACTTGTGCTCCATATATTTCTTTAGTCCAACTAAAATACAATTATCTAATGTGTTTCTTAAGAAAATAACACAAAATATGAGATGAGTATTGATGACACTAAAATATTCAATAAAAAATAATAATGAAATCATCATATAAAATAAATATTGTAAAGTCATAATGAAAATAATCATAATTTAAAAGTACTAAACCATGCTAAAATAAGTTTAATAAGTATTAGTTACATTACTAAATATTTAAGGAAAATTAAAATTAGATTATGTATTTTAATTGTCTAAACCAATGTAAAACTAAAGAACAAATATTCAATATTATTGTCATTCTTAGTGTTGAATTGATTTTCTTTTTGCATTAGTATTAATTTGATTTTGATGTAAGTTTTATTATAATTATCAACATCTATGAACTATAATTTTTATTGGACCATTCCGAATTCTAAGTTTTAAACTTGAAATAATATATTAAAAGATAAAACTATGAAATAGTATAAGAAATATTTTAAAATTATATCAAAGTAAATAATTTTATGTATAAAATAAAATTTAAAATTACATATCTAATGTCGGGTTGGTTTGGTCTCGGGTTGGTTTTTTTAAGTTAAAACCAAACCAACCCAAATATAGTCTGGTTTTTTTCCAATACCAAACCAAGTCAAACCAAACCACTAGTCAGAGTTTTTTTCGATTTGACTCGATTTACGATTTGGTTCAATTTTTGGTTCGATATTGTACACCTTTTCCGTCGGGAGTAGAATTGTGAGCACAATTGCTATGAGAATTGACATGATCAAATTTGACATTTTCGTGTCACTATCCGAAGTAGAGAGACCGCTGAGCCTAGGAGTTCTCCCATCGCTCGACATAAAAGTTTAATTTTTAGGCACTGACAAATATGGTCAATTAATTAGTGATTCAAATCAAAATATATTACTAACATCCAAAGAAAAGAAGTCAGAAACGCCCGGTCTTTGAGAGTGAGAGAAAATTTTGCTTCTTTCCGTCATCATCAATAGTATTCCTAATTATAGGGAGTGAGATAATAAATATTAATTGAGTGACCATCTGAGAAATCAAACCTAACAAAATTAAAGGAAAGATCATAATAAATGAAACAAGAAATTAATTTCACACATACTTTTTTGGTGTGGAAGAGTAAGGTTGAACTCTATTGGTACCACCAGAAAGCTGGCTTTCTTCATCACCGAAAAAAACATTACTGTTGGAACCCATTTTTTAGGAGAAAACTAAGATAGTTACGAGTATTTATCTTAAGCTTTTAATGCATTTTCCCTGAAATATTGTGCATGGATATGGGGTTATAAATATTACTTTCCAACTACCACTGCCTAACCTATCTTTTTGTGTTACTAAAATACAAGAAAAGAAAGAAAGTTACGTCTACGTATATATATCAAGCAAAGGAGACCAATTTTATTGGAGGAGTCAATTCATTTTGTTAAATATGCACTATTGACACTCAAACTGTTAATACTCCTAAAAAGTGAAAATAAGAAGTTCGTAAAAGAGGTCATTTCTTTCCTTGGTAACTTCAAGCTTATATATAGGCAGATACTTAACAAACTAATTCCACTAAAATAGTGTAATAGGATCCTTGTAGAGTATTAGTGTGTAGTTAAGAATTAGCTAATAGAATGAGGGGTCATTTGGCCATTTTCTTAAAAATATGTGAAATTTCCATCGTTGTTGTAAAACTTAAGAACAAAAGAACAATATAAAGATGAAGACAAGAAAAATATAAGATAAGAGGAACAATATAAGATAATTTCTTTCTTTCAAGTGTTTACCAAATCTTCAAGTGCATACAATATGAACCCTTATACCTCTATTTATAGTGTAACATAGAGGCATACAAAAGGTTGGTCATAAACATGACATTAATCATGAATATAATGGAGGAGGTTATGGAGATGTAATGTTACAAGAATAATGTTTATTAAGGTGGAGGTTATGGAGGTTATGGTTATCTTCATAATGGAGAAAAGTTATCGAGATAATGGGTAAGAGTAATTTCTTGGTGTAGTGGACATCCACACTATAATATTTTATAACACTCCCCCTTGGATATCCATAGATAATATGTCTCGTTAAAACCTTACTAGAAAAAAACCCTGTGGGAAAAAAATCCTAGTGAAGGAAAAAGAGTACACAAATTTTTTAATACACTTTGAATGTTGCCTCGTTAAAAACCTTATCAGGAAAACCCAGTTGGGATAAAATCATGGTTAAGCAAAAGAGTACAACGCGTATCTTTCTCGTTATAAAAACTTTACTTGATATCTCAGAGACTATGCATTCCAATATTATATTACAACTTCTCAAATATTGATGTTGACAATCCTTAGTGAATAAGTTTACAAGATTATCACTTGAATGAGTCTTTGAACGTCTATCTCACCATTTTGTTGAAGATCATGTATGTAAAAAACTTTTGGTGAAATATACTTTGTCTGATCTCGTTTGATTGTATCCTCCCTTCAATTGAGCTATCTATCATTTTCGTATATGATGGCTAGAATATCTTTTTAAAAAGAAAATCACATATTTTCTGAATATGATAGATCATGATTCCAACCAAACACACTCTCGACTTACTTCATAGATTAATATTATTTCTGCATGATTTGAAGAAGTGGTTACTAATGTGATTCTTTGAATTTCCAAGATATTGTTGTGTCTCCATATGTAAATAAATAGTTCATTTGTGATTGAGCTTTATGCGGATCAAATAATTATTATGCATCTACATAATCAAATCATTTCTGACTTGGGGATTGATCATTTCAATTTTATTGAAGCTCGTCCTTTCTTTTGAAAGAAAATCACATATCTTCTATGTGTTGAGTCACTTGCGTTGTTACTTTCTTGTCATAACTTGAATAATAATATGACAATCATTTCACATACCTTTCGTTATGTATATCAAATAATCTTCTAACATTTTCATAACCAACAATCTATAAGTGCACCAATTGCACTAATACATGACATTTTAAATCATTTTCATGAGATAAAAAAGATTCTTTCTATGTGTTAAGCAGTCTCAAAACCATTGGGTACTCAATGGAATTGCTTTAAGACCTTTTAAATCCTTTAAGGATTTTCATATAACCTTCATCGTCTAGTTAGACATAATAATCATTCATTATGCATATTCAAGTATTTCATCTATTGCTAGACTGAAACAAGTCTCATTGCATCCACCATTGGAGAATATATCTCCATTTAATAATGTCAATTTTTTTGCGAAAACCCTTTATGCCACAAGGCACAAACCTCACTTTATATTTTACGGTTATACTTTCGCACAATGATTCATTTGTACCACACTGACATTATATTTTGATCCATGAACTATAAGATCAAAAACATCACTTTTCTAAGTGAAATAAATATACTTGAATAGTGCCAATCATTTATCTGTCCACACTATATGACAGATTCGAATTTAAGATCCTCGTAACCATTTATAACATTGAGTGCTACTTCATATCAAAGATACAATCGACATTCATTTTGATATCAATTCCAATACGACATAACTTATCGAGATCTCTTCATTTTTCATCATTTTCATGTACCTGAACTTTTACCAAGGTTTTATGGAGTGTTATGTCATAGTGCTCTTTCAAAGGACTTACCTCATTATCATAACCATTTTGATAATTTGCTTCTCTCCTTCCTCAAGGAGTTTTACGTTTGGAATCGATTGGTCTATCACGCTTCTAGCGTACCATAGACTATGTCCTTCAAGGACTATTTATTGGAGCATTTGCAGCTTAATTAAAATATTGGGCTAGCAAATACATCTGGCAAATTATTTGCAACATTTTACAAATGAATTATCTCTTGAACTTTAAGTTCACTTTTTTTTAACGAGAATCTAGATAATTCACCCCATACATAATTTTTAGCTACGAAACATATCTCCCCCTAATGTTAGGAAATCTAACATTTACCCCCAACCTCATTTGGGGATCCATCTTTGTGTGTGGTGGAGCAATAAAATCATATGTGCACACATCAAATTTTAGATGGAAATTATTTGGTTCCTGACCCTGAACCAATTGTGATGGGAGAACTTTGTTGGCTTGATGCATACATGATAAATAAACTCATCTCATACCAAATTTTATTTGAGAGATTTGTTCTCCTAATCAATGGTCTAGCTATAATTGGAGGCAAACAATTTCTGCTAAACCAATCAGTATTATCAACATAATTTTATAGTTTGGAATTGTGCTCTTAATTTAATAATTCGAGCAAACAACCTTACAAAAACCAATTTGTAAGTTGATACAAATGCACATGTGACCATACCATAGATGCATCTATTAAATCATAATAGTAAGCGGTCCACATGGCAGGTGAACGGGCTCATATTCACCTTTTTATATGTTCCAAATAATTTCATGGGATACAATCTCAACCTTAGCTGGTACAATGATCATTTTATCATGAGAACAAGCAACACAAGAGAATTTTGAAGAATCTTTTATTTCTACAAAAATATAGTCACTTGAACTCTCAATTTCTTTTGCATCACATTTTAATCGGAATGGCCAACTGGATATTTATTCTAGTAACCTTCTAGTTTACTTTTGCATGTAATTCCATCATCATGCCTATATTTGTATACAACGAACAAGAGAAAGGCGGGTAACCTTTTATGTAAATATTCATAACCCGCTTTGATTGTAGTAATTTCAAGATATTTAATCTTTTAATAATTTACAGTCTCAATATAATATATTTTTCAATTCCTCCGAAACTTAAAAGTTTCTTTTGAGACTTACTACAACCTCAATATTATGAACTATTTTCATTTACGAATAGTAACAAATTAGTTCTTCCGAAACTCTTAATTAAGTTTGTGTACTGCTACAAATTTCACAACACCATTCTTATGGTGACCATCTCCTTCAAGGAGAAAATTATTATTATTGTCATGGTTAGGGGTGTACAAATCCGAACCGAAAATCGAATCAAACCGCAAATCGAGTCAACCCGGAAAAAAAAACCGACTAGTGATTTGGTTTTGAAAAAAAAAACCCGACTATATTTGGGTTGGTTTAGTTTTAACTAAAAAAAAATCAACCCGAGACCAAACCAACCCGACATTATATATATAATTTTAAAATTTTATTTTATACATAAAAATATTTACTTTGATATAATTTTAAAATATTTCTTATACACTTTCATAGTTTTTATCTTTTTAATATATTATTTCAAGTTTGAAACTTAGAATTATGAATAAGCCAATAAAAAATATAGTCCACAACTTATAATTATGAATGAACCAATAAAATTATAGTCCACAGATGTTGATAATTATAATAAAGCTTAAATCAAAATCAAATTAATGGTAATAAAAAAAGAAAATCAATTCAACACTAAGAATGACAATAATATTGAATATTTGTTCTTTAGTTTTACATTGGTTTAGACAATTAAAATACATAATATAATTTTAATTTCCTATAATATTTAGTCATGTAACTAATACTTATTAAACTTAATTTTAGCATGATTTAGTACTTTTAAATTATGATCATTTTCATTATGACTTGTTAATTTGCAATATTTGTTTTACGCGATTTCATTATCATTATTTTTGTTGGATATTTTAGTGTCATTAATCATATCATATTGTGTTATATTTTTAGAAACATCTTAGATAGTTGTATTTTGGTAGAACTAAAGAAATATTTGAAGTACAAGTAAATTATATGTTTGTATGAATACTTTACCGGAAAAACCGAAACAACCCAAAAACCACGAGTTTTATTGGTTTGGTTTGGTTTATGAATTTAAAAATCCGACACAAATGGTTTGGTTTGATATTTGAAAAACCCGAACCAACCTGGTCATGTACACCCCTAGTCATGGTTAAAATTATTACATGCAAGACATATTTCTTGACAACCAATGACAAATTTGTGTTGCTACACAACAACATTTATTTTGGTCATGACCACAACCTTTATAGAAAAAAAAAATTTCTTTCTTTTGTCCTCCAATAGTTCATAATAAAACATACCACAATATTTGGGTAGTACTCAAAGTATATGACCAAAATGACCATTTATGTCAAAAAAAAAAAATCAATATCTCAAACCTCCTGCAGAGGTGAGATGTGACATTTATCCAACCATACATGAGCATGTCCTTATCCATACGAACACAAGTCACATTCTCTTCAAGAAATGAACCATAACCATTTGTATATGCTACATAAGCTTTTATCAGAAACTCATTGTCATGCTTTGGCATTATCAAATTTATGTGACTCACCTCAACATCACTTTAAGAGGTCAAACGTATTAAATGTATTACCACTTTGTATTCCTTTATTTTTGATGGAGGATTTTCAAAACTTTCAAATTGGGTTGCACTAACCCAATGTGCCAAATAACCTTTCATACCACTTTGATGGCCAAAAATTACCTTCACATTTGAAGGACCATCTTAAGAACCCATAATGTTCTTCCTTTTAATTACCACAATTGACCATTATCATTTTACCACACTCATATCCATACATTTAACCACTTGTCATTTTCAGACACATTATGTCCTGCTACCACATTCACATAAGAGAATGGAGCAATTCAATTGGACAATTTTCATGACTTTTATCAAGAGCATATCAATTTTCTCGGTCATTATTACATAGTCATTAGATAACGTTGGGACTTGAACCCAACTTCTTACCCAAAAGAGGCATTTTAGGTCATTATTTGTTGGGACCCAACCCAATATTTTAATATCATGATGCACCAGGATTCTCACCTGATGTATTATATACCCTCTTGGTGCGATAGGACATGAATCATTCATCTTACCCTTAATCAATGACATAATAATCCAAATATAACAGGACTCACCATTGAGCCTTAAAAAAATATTGTCACTTTGTGATTAACATGCACAAATAAATATAGAACAAAAGAAACACAATAAAAATATTCTGAACAAAGTATGTACTAATATCTTAAACTTGTCAAAACAAAAGTTACATATAGCATCATATTATATTATATTTGTTGCACAATAATTAAGCTAGTGAATTACCGTTATAAATCAAGGAATCAATTGCACACAAAGAAATTAATAATTACAATTACACTAAAATAAAACTGCTCAATATCACCACCCCTTTTTCAATTTCCAT
>JAJTWQ010000458.1:0-97196 GCA_029007595.1 Solanum commersonii | reverse complement strand
GTTACGGCTGCTGGATATTGTAATGACCTTCAGGTCATTTTTAAATTAAAGAATTATTTCCTCGTATAGAGCATTCTGTAGCGACCCCAAGTCATTTATGACTAACGGCATCATCCGTTCGATCGCCCGGTCGTTCGTTTGGGTTTTAGGCCCGTTTCCCTCGCTTTGGAGATTTTTATAACTTGAAAATTTGACTTTTGGTCAACCTTCTTGGGAGTCGTGCTCCGATGAAAATTCGACAACTAGGTTAGCTTCTGAAGATCGATTTTGGTCTAGAACGACCCTTTGTTCACTTCCCGAGGCTTTAGATGGCGGTTGTGAATCGCTCAAACGATACTGGGTGTGGGACCCACTTTTCATCGAAGCAATCTCCAAATGGAAATTCCGCCTTCACTGTTGAGTCCGAAATATAGTTTCCAATTAGATTCCATATATGGTTTGTATTTTTCTGATTCCGAACAAGTCCGGAACATCAAAATTTAAGTTTGGAGGGTTATAGAATTTTGATGCGGCGGTGACGTGGCAGAGCCACGCGACGCCACGTGGCAGCGGCTAGAAATCTGGAAATTTCCAAAATTTAGGACGAGTTCGTCCAATTTTTTCCCTCAACTTCAACATCAGATTTCTCCTTCATTTTGAGTCCAAATTAGGTGCTTCAAGAGGCTAACTTCAAGAGAATTTTGTGGGGAATCTAGCGGTGATCTCAGAAATGTGAGGGGAGGCTTTTTTTGAGGTAAGGAATCGAATTTAGCCACTGCTAGGATGATTTTCGGATTGAATTGTTGTTGAATTTTGAAATGTGATATCTTGATCATCTTAGGTCCGTTTTGAGTCATTCTTGAGGCTAACTTGTAGAGTTTTTCGCAAGGATCGTCGTGGTATAATCTGTTTGCGTTGAAAGGGTCTTGTTTTTTCAGAAATTGGTGATCAAGGGGCTGCCCATTTTAATTGTTGTGGCTGATTTGCTGTGTTTTAGGCATTTGTTTGTGCTAAAATTTTGGGGTATTAGTTTAGTAAGGTATTTGGGACGTTTTCACAGATTCAATTTCGAGATTCCAATTATGGGCCCCACAATCCCGTTTTAGACCCAATTTTGGGTCCATCTCCGAAAAATACAATTTTAGTGTCAATATATTTGTAATGATGAGGTGATTAACCTTTTGTTAGTGGGGAAGCGTTCGGAGACCGTTCGGAAGGGAAAAGATCCGGTACCGTGAGTTGGAGCACGCGTGGTCGGCTTTCGGGCTATGACTTTCTCTCGTGAGATTGAGCATGTTTAGGCATTTGTTTAATGATTTACTTGAGTATGGAGGGGTTCGGGTGTTGAGCATGCTAAATTTCTATAGTTCCTGCCTTAGACCTTATTTCGAGAAAGTGTTGGATTATGAAGCATGTCTCTTGATATTATTGAATATCCATATCTTGTGGTGTATATGATAATATTGATTTGAAGTATGTTTGGCCTTAGTCTAGGCTTAGACTAGTGTTGCCATAGACTTGCGAGATTTCGAGATGTCGTTAGCGGAGAACTTTTCCGACGCCGCTTTGGACTGGCCGCCTTGTAGACTGATATAGCGTACCTTGAGTCCTGATAGTCGGTAACTCCTTATGACCTTGTATCCATAATGCCCTACTTTTCTAGCTACAACGACCTCTATAGAGTCCGTGGTCCAAATTTTACTTATGTCCGGAGCTTAGCTACGCATGCTAGGTTCGAGTCCGTGGTCCAAATTACCTGTGATCCGGTTTTGGCTATAGTACCCATTTAGAGTCCGTGGTCCATCCCACCGTGCCCGACCTTGGCTACAAGACCCGGTTCAGTCCGTGGTCCAAATCCATAGGTTGACTCATTAGCTATAGTACTGATTCGAGTCCGTGGGTCCACTTGCACGTGGTGTATTCCCAATTCCTCACTAAAGCTTCAGTTAGTCTTGATTATTCTTATCTGTAGGGTGAGATTTTGGAGGTTGGAGAGATTCCGATTAAAGTCCGGGACGTAATGAGATTCTAGAATATGATTGGGAACGGTTCAGTTAAAAGTCTGAAAATTGGTAATATTGTGATAGACCTTTTAGCTTCATTATTTTACTTTATCTGCCGATGCATCTGCTTAGCGGCTTATGGGGTCCGTGCGTGGGTTTCTTTTATTGTGCACGAGGCTGCACTGGGCGGCTTTTATGGGAGCCCGACTGAGTGAGTTAGATTACTTGTCTTTGTTGCCTGTACGCTCGTGTACATACCCCCATTTACTACTCTTTGCACTTGATGTGACCCTTTATTTGCATTTCACCACTTTTGCTTATCTTGCCTGGGTCGGCCTATGATGCCTATTGG
This sequence comes from Solanum commersonii, assembly GCA_029007595.1. Lineage (NCBI taxonomy): Eukaryota > Viridiplantae > Streptophyta > Magnoliopsida > Solanales > Solanaceae > Solanum > Solanum commersonii. The sequence goes on along the minus strand of JAJTWQ010000458.1, from coordinate 94,862 downwards.
TTACTCGTTGTTTTGGTACTCGTGCTACGCTGCATCTATTTTGTGATGCAGGAGTGAGCACTAGTAGCCAGCGTTGATCGAGCTTGGAGTAGACTTATCCGAGACGGGGTGAGCACACGGCGTTTATACTATTTCGGCCTCCATCTCGTATATATAGACTTGTCTCTTTCCTTTCGAGACAGCCCGCTTCCTCTCGTTGTCCAGTTTTGGGACTTGTACTCATTTTGTAGTAGCTCAGACCGGTGACTTCCGGCTTTTCCCGAGAGGGATCTTTATTTGTATATATGTTTTGGGTTGGTTCCGCCGTTTATATTGTTATTTTCCTACTTTTGTTTGATTTCTACCCTCGGACCCATTACTTGTTGTTCCTAAGTTACGGGTCAGTTGGCTTACTGCCGGGGTGGGTTATAGTAGGTGCCATCATGACTTGATAAATCGGGTCGTGACAACAAACCTATTACATCATCTCTAAAATGGTCTACATCCCATTTTCACAATTTAAGTACTATTTGTTAACTTATTATACCTTATTACATAATCAATTCAATAACCTTTGGAACACCATGACCTTCTTAAACAAATAATAAGCCTAGCTTAGATCTATCACTTCCTGAATATTTATTTCTCTTATTCAACACATATATTTAGTCTCCTCTAACAGGATGGCACATCGACATTAACTCTATTTTGGTTAAAATATAGTCTATCTCATCATCACTAGTAACTATTCCTCTTCATTCTATCAAGAACTCTCTACAACATTATTATTACTTGCTTCACTCATAAAGGAACTCATCACTAATAATTGACTGGGTGCATGATTGCAATAACATAATCTACCCCATCACTAACTCTCTTTCATAGATTACTGAACCTCTGCATACTTTCCTATAACTATGTGCACTTTCATTACTACTGCTTATAATTTAGTAACTCATGCTACCATTTTGTGATGAAAATACTATTCAAGCTCTAAACATACTTCCTCATAAGGATCTCAGTTCAAATAAGGCTTAGAGAGGTGAGTACCACTCACTATTTTCTTGAACGTACAATTCATGTGAACATGAGCGCATTCCTTTGAAACTCAACACTTAACTCACTCATGGGCTTCTCTCAAGCCCCTCTGGAGTCTCATGACTTCCTTAAGATTTTGTTAAGAGCAACTCATCAATAAAGAACTGACTTTGCTTTTCAACCACCTCTAGTATGAGGGGTAATCGAATGGATATGAGAACGCATGAATTAGAATGGGTCTCTATGACATAGCTCTACCGCATGATTAAGAGTATGAAAGAAAGGACATTTTTCCTAAATGTCAGTAGTCCCTCCTTTATAAAAGTGGGGCCCTCACAAGCATAAATAAAATCCTACTTGTCACATTTTCATACACAACCTAGGACGCTTGAACTTTTTGCTCTGATACCAAGTTTGTCACGACCTCAATGAAACGCATGTTAATGATACTGAATATTTGTATTTGCATCATCAAATTATGCAAGCCAAATGGCTTAGTACATGGAATGTACGAGCATGTAAAGGGAATTCTAAAGCATAAACATAAGCTTGAACTAATGGAAACAATGCATACTAACCTTTTCTCAACTCACTCAACTCAACTCAATGAAACATAGTTCAACTCAACTCAGAGAAAATAGGCTTAACTCAATAATAAGATACTCAACTCTTGATACTCAACTCAAGATAAATAAACAAGAATAGATGCAACATTTGTAAAGCTTTTAAAACAACAAATAACATTTGAATCCACTAGTCTATGCTAAAAAGCTATAAGGAATCATCTAAAAAGTATGACCCTTTCTACCCACGTTGACTACATGGTTTATGGGGGATGTGAGTTGTATGAACTCTCCCCTATATTGGATCTCAATACTACTACCAAAATATACTAACTCATATGTTTTTAAAAAAACATAACTCTTTCTCAGTTTTGATATTATTACTTAAAAATCTCTCTTAAAAGAGATAGTACTCAGAACTGCTCATGAAATCTCTTTTGGAAAACGACGTTTCCTTTATTCTTTAATGTAAAAAGATTTACTCTTGGGAATACTTAGTTTCCATATTTCATTTTAAAGAAAATAACCCAGATCTACTCTTCCTCAAACTCATATACTCAAGTCTTAAAACAAATTTTTAAAAGGACCTTTTTTATTCACTTATCCTTCTGTACCTCTAACCATCCAGAATCAACACACATGGCAATTGAAATTGAACTATCAAAGCGTAGTGTCCCGATCAACAAGTTACAATAACACACCGTTGATTGAATGATGAGACTATTAGTTATTTGAAAGGGTTTAGTAATTTCGTACAAGAATTCATAGCATGAAGGGATGACATGAAGGCGTATCACTTTCCAAACGATAATATTAGTTGACGATGAGGCACTGTCTTAAACTATCACTTAGCTTAAATTGGGGGTGTTGATGAGTCCACAAATTGGACTCATTTAGGGATATATTTTGATAGAATTAGTGTCCTCAAATGCATATTTTATCTCAATTTATGATGAAAACCCTTAAGTTTCAGGTATTTGGAGTTTGAGGGAAAGCATGGACACTATTTAGCAAAAAGGAACAAAAGCAGTTGAAAGAACGAAGAAATGAAGATCTAAGAATCGTCACGAATACATTCGGCGAGTTGCCAAAAGGTCTTATCCTCACCTTTTGTTCTACTGTTCTGAGCCATGAAAGAATGGATCAAATCGGCAGTGAAAAGGAGCAGTCGGCATATCGCTGAGAAGTTTCGCGAAGCTGTACTATGTCGCCCAATAATCCAAAACACGATGATGCTGAAGGTTAACGCAAGACGGCGATAAAACCTACCAAAGGGCGGATCACCAAATTGATCAACAATCTCGACTAACGATGTTGAATAATCCGCTACAACATAATTTTTTGGAAACTATAAATACTCGTTGAGAGTTGTAGCTTAATATCATATTTTTAATATAGAATTTTTAACATAGACTTAGAATATTTTCTCTATGCTTGGAGAGGGTTTTGAAGAACTTGAAAATTCAAAGGGTTTCAACTCCAAGATTTTGGACTTGGGTCTTGTGGATTCTTCATTCTTTGCTTGTTTTGAGAGTTAAATCTTCATACCCATTTGAATGCAAACTCATTTTTGTATGAATTTCCATCTGTTTTACATGTCTAGCTAAAACCCCAATTCTTGGGGTGTGATTTTGTGAATATGGGTTAGATTATCTATTGGGTCTTGCTTGTTGATGGTTTATTTGTTATGTAAATGTGATTTCGTTTAGTAGTTGTGGTGGAACTTAATGAAATTGTAGTTGCAAATACGATTTCACCTTTTTATTTTTGGCTTGCTCGAGAGAGAGCTCATAAAACTAAGACTACTAAATTGGTGGCCGGTGGGAGTGGGTAGACATGAGGTTTATCTCGAGAGAGTGAACCGTAGTCCTTCTCCCACACACTCTGCTCGAGAGAGTTAGTGGGCTAAGGGGGAGGCTGTTCTTCATGTGGCAAGTGGGTGTTCGAGAGGAACCCATTTGATTCGGGGTAAGTTGCTCGAGAGAGAATTTACCCCGACTATAGTCTAGCCTAGTCACAAATATTCAACGGATTTATTATCAAAAGCATGTACCCAATAGTTTAGTTTATCCCGTATTCTTATCACATCCCAAGAATCCCATCTCCTTGATTAGTAATCTTTTATTTTTGTTGTTTTTACATACTTATCACAAACCCCCATTGATAATTGACGCTTGCATCACCCCTTAGATTTAGTATGTTTATATTTGATAATGTTTTTAGCTATGACTAATTAGAACTTAATTTTACTTGTCTATTAATTCTCAAGCCCACTCCCTTGGGACTCGACCCTAACCCTTGGTTGGGTTACTTTACTATTGTACAATCGTAGACACTTACATTGAAAGTTGTGTCTTGATTACGCAAACATCAAGCCTAAATGAGTCCAATTTGGGGACTCATCAAGCTTCACTTAAATAAGCAATACTATTTAATATAACATATATTTTCTTAATTGGTAATCACGTACAACGAACGTGTCAAAAAACTATTATATATATATATATATATATATATATGTACACACACTAAATTATCCTTATTAAACCAAAGGTTGGGGTTGTTTAGAAATGCTCCAAGAAAATAAAAGGAGAATGTTCCATCTTGAAGAGGGAGTCTGCAACAAAGAAACAGAAAAGAAACAACTTTGGCAAGAGGGAGGTCAAAAAGTTTCTCGGTGAAGCAAGGGAACAACCTCATTAATAGGGATTTCAAACATAAAAACAAGGTAAGTTATGTTACAATAGCTATTAGACAACTTTTTTTTTTTTTTGAATTTTATGTATTTTTACAACTTTACTTTTTAAATGAAAAGATATTGGAATGTCAGAAGAAGAATCCTTCCAAAATTCAAAAATAGAATCTTCAATCCTGGAGGGAAAGCCCGGAAAAAAGGGCCAAATAAGAAAATTCACACCAAAAGAAAAATACAAGGAAGAAATTTTTTTGAACAACCTAAATTGATGTTGGCTTTCATAAGGTTCAAAAAATTGTGTGAGGTCTAGTTGGAAATGACGACAGAGCTAGTAATGGTGCAAATAGTGGCAGCAACAAAGGAGGGAAATGCAACAGAGACTATAATTTAGTTTCGTTAGTTGAAATAATTTGTGCCCTAAGTGTTTGATGATTTCTTGAAAGAGATCACTTTGAGTTTTGTTCTATCAGTAAGATTTGGGTTTTATGGAAACAAGATTTTAATAGGTCTATTTTTGCTAGAATAGAGTAATTATATTTGTCATACCCCAAAGCTACCCCTAGGACGCGAGCACGGGACCTAGGATCACTAGTGACCCCAAGCTAACCCTGCTGGCATATTGTAAGCATACTTAAACATTTTACTAAAAGAAGAGAATATTGTGCGAAAGCTTAAAAGATATAATAAAATGAAAGGACGGGGAATACACAAAACTATCTGAAGAAATGGTATGTTAGTTTAATGACAACTGAAATATCAAACTCCAAAGCTAAAACTGAATCTAACTAGAGATAAAACCTCTACTGACTAGAGATGATGGGACATGGCCCAGCTAAATCTAGCAAAGTTGAAAACTAAATACTGAAGGGAAAATAAATAATCATGTCAATCGTCCTCAAAGAATGAGGACTCACCACTGATGCTGCTGAATTGGAGATCGGGAACTGATCTATGCATGATCTGAATGTTGAGGATAGGAAGATGTAGTGCAGAGTATCCGTCGATACTTGAAAGGTACTGAGCATGCATGCTAGAATAAATTAGAACAATGTACATACCTGAACAAATAATCTAACTGAGCAATGATATAAGATGAGCATGATACTATACTGAAAACATTAAACATGAACTAACTGAATGCAATGACCAAAGTTTATAACTGTAAAACCCCATATCCGAAGTAAACTAAATGGCATATTTCAGAAGCTACAGGTTCCAGCTATGGGCACCACTTATGGACCGTAGGGTGACCCACGGTCAAGACCTATGGACCGTAGGAAGACCCACGGTCTGTCCTACAGGTTCGTGGTTCGCACCCGCGATCCTTCTCCTAGAAACCTTAGATAAATCGGCTAAGTGTTGACCCACGGCCAGACCTACGTTCTGTAAGTCAGGTCATAGACCGTGGTCTATGTTCATGGATCGATGCCTCCGAAGCCCAACTTCAGTTACGAACGACGGTTGACCAACATAGACCATCATTCAATCAACGATTTGTCAATCCCTTCAGTCAGTCACTCCGACAGAAGTTAAGTTGGGGGTCTTTTGGTCTTTTCCTTATTTGTTTAACCCCTACACTACGTCGTTTAGACCTTAAATTATGCGGTTATAGTCAGTTTAAACCTATAAACTTACCTAGAATTTACCTAAGTCAAATCATTAATCGAACTTAGAAAAATTAGATCGTAAGAGGAGAAAAGAGATCAAGAACCCTACTTCAAGAAAGCAATAAGATTCCATCAGTTCCTGCCCAAAATCGAAAGATTTCTCTGTGGAATTCATCACCAGGTATGTTGGATTTCACTAGTGGGTTCCTTTCGACCATTGGATCCCTAGATTTTAGTTAGATTCTTGATTCCCTATTATTAACTAGGCATCGGATTTTTAGAACTTCAGCAGATTATCATGAATTAGTTATTTATATGTTCCAAATTAGATTATCATGTTATTACTTCATTTCTTGCATGAATTTCAGAACCCTAGCTTGGTAGTTCTTTAGTTCTTGAATTATACATGCTAGGTCATATATTTAAGTATTTCACATGTACATGCCTTAGTTTGAATGTGTCATTATCAGTATATAAATGTGCATTCTCAATTTGCATGTCAGTAATTTGAGCTATCCAGTATATTTCAGTAATTTAGTCATAAAGTATTAATTATTTAATCTATTCAGAGTAGCATAATATCGAGTTGGACTAGGGTCAGTCACTTATTTAGTCCCAGAACTATGAGCCACATAGGTTGTAAGTCCACCCTGTGGGAATCATTTTAGTGATCACACCACAATGCCTCTACACCTTTGGCCGAGTGTATTGGGTCCTTTCAATGAGGCGTATACATCAGACTCCATATTTAGCTCATGTGGTTCAGTCAGCCTCCATTACATTGAGCACATTTCAGTATAGTCAGTATTCAGTCTCAACATGTTATCATTTGGTCATTGCATTCAGTTAGCTCAGTGTTCAGTATCTATATCAGGTTCAGATTATACTCTTGCTTCATTGCTTGTTCAGTTATAGGTTTATTTCAGCTTTACTCTATCCTACATGCTCAGTACCTTTCAAGTACTACCGCATACTCTGCGCTACATTTTCTTGTGATGTAGGTTCAGATTTTCAGCATCCAGATCACGCTTAAATCAGTTCTTGATCTCCAGTTTAGCAGCATCACTGGTGAGTCCTCATTCTTCGAGGACATAGTCATGTTATCTTTCAGTTGTCATTGTTTTAGTTTCAGTTTCGCTAGACTTAGTTGGGGGCATGTACAAACACTTCTAGTCAGTTAGAGGCTACTTTCAGACATAGTTAGATTCAACTTAGTATTTGAGTTTGATGTTTCTTTTGTATTAATCTCTCAGATTTGATATTTAGTTTTAGTATTGGGTATCCCCCATTATTTCATATTAACTTATTATTAGCTTCCACATCAATTTTATTTCTCAGTTTATCTTTGGTATGCTCATCATTATGCCAGCAGGGTTAGCTTAGGGTCAGTTGTGATCCTAGGTTCTGGGTCCGCATCTCAGGGGTAGCTAGAGGTGTGACAAACTTTGTATCAGAGCACTAGGTTTAAGTGTCTTAGGATGTCTGAAAAGCCACACTAGGTAGAGTCATTTCCATGGGTTTGTAGTGCGCACCACACCTAATCAGAGGGAGGTTACAAAGTGTATTTGGAAAATCTTCATTTTCTTGTTACTCTTATCATGCGTAAAGTATGATCTAATTCCATTCTAACCTGATGTTCTACATTTCAGTTATCATGCCTCTTCATAGAGCTAACACCAGGAATGCGAACGCAAGGAATGCAAACGTAGCCCCTCGAGTCCCAGAACAAGAAGTTTCGAATGTAGAGTTCTAGAACGCTATTCAGATGTTGGCTCAGAGCATTGCCAACCAGAACAATCAGCGGGTTCCAATTCCAGCAGATGCAAATGTTGGGTCAGCTGCAGCTAGAGTGTGAGATTTTATTAGGATGAATCCGCGAGAATTCTTAAGAGTGCAGATTGGTGAGGATCCCCAAAACTTCATTGATGAGGTCAAGAAGATATTTGAAGTGATGCAGGTAACTGGGAATGATCGGGTTGAGGTAGCATCTTACCAACCTAAGGATGTGGCTCATATCTGGTATACTCAGTGGAAAGAGAACAGGGTTACAAATGCATCTCCTATCATTTGGGATTGCTTTAGTGAGACCTTTCTAGACAGGTTTTTCCTAAGAGAGCTAAGGGAGGCAAAAGCTCAGGAATTTATGAACTTAATGAAATGAAGCATGACAGTCCAAGAGTATGGGATCAAGTTTCCATAATTCTCTAGGTATGCTCCTCACATGGTTGATGATTCCAAGGCTTAGATAAATAAGTTTCTATATGGAGTGTCAGACTTTGTGAAGACAGTGTAGAAATGCTATGTTATTGGAAAATATGACCATTTCTAGGCTCATGACTCATGCTCAGATGGTTGACGGTGATAAGCTTAAGGATCATTCTAAGGAGAACAAGAAGGCTAGGACTAGAAACTATGAGTGTTCTCAACAAAAATCGGGTGGTGGAAATCGCTCACAGGGTCAGCAGAAATTTTCAGCTCCAGCACCTTCATCAACTAGTGTTCCATCCTCCAAGTTCAGACAAGATCAAAAAGGTAGGGCATCAGGCTCTAAGACTCAAGGGAGTGTTTCAGGTACCAAAACCTACACAACATACCCTAAGTGTGGTAAGAACCATTCAGGCAAGTGCCTTGTAGGAAAGGAAGGATGCTTTGGGTGTGGTCAGTCTGGTCACGGGTTGAGGGATTGTCCTTCTAAGCAGGGTCAATGAGGTAATAATGGTAGAGCTTAGTCTGCAACTTCAGTAGCACCAACAAGTTGCCCAACTCAACAGGGTAACTAATCTGGTACATATGGCGGACAGTGCCAGAACATGCTCTATTCCCTCTAGGCTCGCCAGAATCAGGAAGATTCTCTTGATGTAGTCATTGGTATGTAATGAGTCTTTAATCTTGATGTATATGTTTTGTTAGATCTAGGGGCTACTCTTTTCTTTGTAACTTATTATATAGCAATTAAGTTTGATGTTAGTCCAGAAACTCTCTCAGAACCCTTCTCAGTCTCTACTCCAGTCGATGACCCAATTATAGCTAGACGGGTATATAAAAATTGCCCTAACACAGTCTCTCAGAAAGTCACCTCAGCAAATTTTGTAGAGTTAGAATGGTTGACTTCGATACCATTCTAGGCATGAATTGGTTACATTCTTGTTATTCCTTAGTCGATTGTAGAACTAGGATTGTTCATTTTTAGTTTCCAAACGAACCTATCTTAGAATAGAAGGGTAGTAGCTTAGCGCCTATGGGTCGATTCATTTCATACCTTATGGCCAGAAAGATGATTTATAAGGGTTATATCTATCATCTAGTTTGGGTTAATCATTCAAACTTTGAAACCCCAACTCTTAAGCTAGTTCCTGTGGTTAATGAGTTTCCAGAAGTGTTTCCCAAAGATCTTCCCAGAGTTCTTCCTGATAGGGAAATCGACTATGGAATAGATCTCCTTCCAGATGCCCATCCTATCTCTATTCCTCTTTATGAATGGCTCCAGCTGAGCTTAAGGAATTGAAAGAGAAGTTGAAAGGCCTTCTAGATAAGGGCTTATTCAGACTTTGTATTTCTCCATGGGGTGCACCGGTGTTGTTCGTGAAGAAGAAAGATGGTTCTGTCATAATGTGCAATGTCTATAGGCAGTTCAACAAGGTCACCATCAAGAATAAGTATCCCATCCCCAGGATTGATGACTTGTTTGACATATTAAGGGTTATAGTCATTTCTCAAAGATAGACCTTATATCCGGTTATCATCAACTCAAGGTCAAAGATAGTGACATTCCGAAGACATCCTTCAAAACTCGGTATGATCATTATGAATTTGCAGTTATGTCATTTGGACTAACCAATGCTCCTGCAGCTTTCATGGATTTGATAAACAGAGTGTTCATGCAGTATTGGGACTTGTTCGTTATCTTCTTTATTGACAATATCCTTATTTACTCTGGAATGAGGAAGAATATGCAAGTCATTTGAGAGTTGTTCTGCAAACTCTCAAAGAACACCAGTTATTCACCAAATTTAACAAGTACGAGTTTTAATTACAATAGGTTTTTTTCCTTGGGAATGTAGTATCCAGTGAAGGGATCTGAGTGGATTCCCACAAAATAAAAGTAGTCAAACAATGGCCTAGACCTACCTCTCCTACATATATCAAAATCTCTTGGGTCTAGCAGATTATTAGAGAAAGTTCGTGAAAGGATTTTCATCCATAGCCTTTCCGTTGACTATGTTGACTCAGAAAAAAGGTCAAGTTTTAGTAGTCACATGATTGTGACAAAAGCTTCGCAAAACTGAAAACCAGACTGACTACAACTCCTGTTTTGACTCTACCAGATGGTTCAGACGGTTATGTGATCTATTGTGATGCGTCCAGAGTGGGCATATGATGTGTGTTAATGCAGCAAGGTTATAGCCTATGCTTCTAGTCAGCTTAAGGCGCATGAGAAGAATTATCCAACTCATGACCTCGAGTTTGCAGCGGTGGTGTTTGAACTCAAGATTCAGAGACACTACTTGTATGGTGTTCATGTAGATGTGTTCATAGGCCATAAGAGACTTCAGTATGTGTTCACCCAGAAAGAGTTGAATCTTCACCAAAGGAAATAGCTTGACTTCCTCAAGGATTATGACATAAGTGTGCATTACCATCCGGGAAAGGAAAATGTAGTAGCAGATGCCCTTAGTAGACTATCTATGGGTAGTGTAGGACATGTTGAGGAAGAAAGAAAAGGGCTAGCAAAGGATGTTCACAGGCTTGCTCGTTTAGGAGTTCGTCTTATGACCATATCAAATGGTGGTGTGAAAGTTCAAAATGGATCAGAATCTTCATTGGTAGTGGAGGTTAAGGAAAAGCAAGACAGTGATCCAATATTGCTCGAACTTTAGTGTGCAGTCCATCAACATAGAGTAGAGGTATTCTCCCAAGGGGGAGATGGTGTGCTTCGCTATTAGGGTCGACTATGTGTTCCTAATGTGAGCGAATTGAGACAACAAATTCTTGCTGAATCCTATAACTCCAGGTATTCTATTCATCCAGGCACCATTAAGATGTACCGTGATCTATGGGAAGTCTTTTGGTGGAATGGCATGTAGGATATAGCATATTTTGTGGCTAAGTTCCCTAATTGTCAGCAAGTGAAAGTAGAACATCAAAAAGAAACCAGGAGGTATGACTCAAGAGATCAACATTCCTACTTGGAAGTGGAAAGCGATAAACATGGACTTCATTATAGGTTTATCTCATACTAGAATACAACATGACTCCATTTGGGGGATAGTTGACAGAGTCACTAAGTCTTCTCACTTTTTGGCTGTCAAGACTACAGATTCGGCAGAGAAGTATGCCAAGCATTACATTAATGATATATTTAGGTTGCATGGGGTTTCCTTTGTCTATCATCTCAGATAGAGGTCCTCAATTTACCTCTCATTTCTGGAAATCATTTTAGAAAGGTCTTGGTACTCAGGTTAATCTTAGCACAACATTTCATCCACAGATTGATGGTCAGGTAGAGCGTACCATTTAGACCTTAGAGGATATGTTGAGAGCTTGTATGATCGACTTCAAGGTTAGTTGGGATGATCACCTTTCTCTTATAGAATTCGCCTACAATAATAGCTACCATTCCAGTATTCAAATGGCCCCTTATGAGGCTTTCTATGGGCGTAAATGTAGATCTCCAGTTGGTTGGTTTGAGGTAGGTGAAGCAGCCTTGATAGGACCAAATTTGGTTCTTGATGTTATGGAGAAAGTGCAACTCATTAGAGATAGATAAACTAAGAATGTTTAGAAAATAACATTCAACTTAGCCAAAATGGCAACTCAAGACTTTAAATAAAACAACTGAAACATCAAGACTAAAGAACTCATATCTATGTGTCTATGAAGCTTCTAGATACTAGGAGGGATGTCGATACAAGACCCCCAATCATCTTAACAATTGCAAATAGCCAAAAGCAATAAAATAAAACATAACCAATGGGATTCTCCGTAAAGAAAAAAGGATCACCAATTGACTCTGACTGCTCGACTGGATCAACGAGGCGCTGGATGCTTATCCTGGTTACCTATATCTGCATCATAAAATTATGTAGGAAAAATAGCATCAGTTCATTGAATGTATGAGCATATGAGGGGAAAAATAAACACGATATAAGCTTGAAATAAATACTGAAAGAAACACTTACCTCAGCTTTACTCAACTCATGAATACTCAACTCAATGTAGAAATAAACAACAGTAAAGATGCAGTTTATATAAGGCATTTAAAACAATAGGTAGCAACTCAAGGTGTTAAATAAATACAATAACAACTCAATTTATATATAAAGTAATATACTTCTGTGGGAGTTTCTCCAACCGACAACCATCACTATGAGCTAATGTGATGATACTACGTCTCGCCCACGCTGCAAGAACTGTCCTATAACCTGGCAGGATATAGAACGGCTCAACTAAGAGGATCCACTAGTCTATGCTAAAAAGTACTAAGGAATCATCTAGAAAGTATGATCCTTTTATCCACGATAGCTACTTGGTTTATGGAGACTTGGATTATTGTTAACTCGTCCCCATATCCGTGCTCAATACTACTACCAAAATACTCAGGTCATATGTTTTAAAACAAAACTCTTTCTGTGGTTTGAGATAATTACTCAAAACTAGCTCAAAGGCTCTCTTGGGAAATCGGTGTTTCCTCTCTTGTTTAAATGTGAAAAGATTTACTCTTTTGGGAATACATAGTCCCGATACACTCTTTTGAAGAAAACAACTTTGATCTTTACGTTTTACTCAACCCAAAACTCAAGTCTTTAAACAAAGTTAAAAGATTTTTAAAAGACTTTTGAAATGACTCTAAGAACTCTCTAGACTTGGCTTTTAAGTTTCCTTGAATTTGAATTTATGGATTAAAGGATGTCTGATTTGTTATAGGAATGATCTCATGATGCTTAGGAGTGTTTTTAGATAGTTAAACATGAGAAACAATCGAGAATTCATTGTCTGGAAGCAAGTCTGCGACTTGGAGATGCCTTTAAATAGTTGGTCACGAAATAAATTTTGAGGCAAAAGGGTCTGTGACCACATCGCGAAGAAGGGAAAAATCTGTGAAATGGGGGAGGGGGGCAGGTCCGCGACACGGATTGGGCCTCCTGATTCACCCAACTTTTTCCTTCTTCGTTTCTAACCCTAATTCACCCAAATTTGATTCTTTTTTCTCAAATTCTCTTTATATTCAAATACCAAGTATATGTACACAAGAACCTAACTCAAAACAACTCTATACATCGATGCAATAATCTCAAGAACTCCTCAATCTCAGCCCAATTAAAGAATGAAAGCAAATTGAAGAACACATATCAATAACATCAAACATTAAACCTTTTTAGAATGAATTTCGCGGAACTAAACATGATTGGTGTGTGGGTGAATGAACCCAACGCTATGAAAGTCTCACATACCTCGTATGATTGAATCCTTGGCGAAATCCCCACCCAAAATTGCAAGAACTTGACGAATCTTGAACTTTTCTTCTCCTTTCTCCTCTTGAGTTCTTTCTCCAAAAACCCTAGCTTGTTTTGGTAAATGCGTAAACTGAACTAACTCAGTTTAGACCCCAAATAATTTACTAAAAATGGATTTAATTTATTGGGTAATGAAAAGACCAAAATACCCCTCTAATATCCGGTTTTGACTTTCTTTATCTAGACAACCCGACTTCCAATGGGCATATCTCCTTCATACGAACTCGAAATTAAACAAACTTAGTGGCATTGGAAAGATAATTCAAAGATATTTTCTACGGTATCTTGTAGCACACCTAAATCATTCTGAGCTAGGAGTTATGGGTATTTAAAGTTGACCCAACACTCATACTCAATTTAACTTGTCAAACTTTCCAAATTTTATTATTTCCAAAAATGGTTTCTTTCAAATTCTAGTTCTTTCGAATAGCGAGGTGTTACATTGCACTTCTTTAAATCTGAAATATTTTTGTATGTCTTTGCTCCGAGCATGTTTTTTTTCCATGCATATATTATTCGTTTAGCTTTTGTCAACATGATCATTGGCCGAACAGATGACATATATAGGCCATAGCCGCCCACCAGCATCGGAAACTCTTTTATCTTCTACAAGAATCGTAGAAGCTCTGATACCAATTTGAAGGAAAATATTTTATTTATAAACTCAAAGGTTCTTGAATCTTACTTCAAGTTCTATATATTTCCTTGTATTTTTGTATATTTCTATCTTTAATAACATTTCTATTTATGAATGTAAAAATAAAAGTAAAGTAGGACTAGGAACTACTCCAACTAACAAATTCTAAGCAAAACATAAATAAGTAAGTACCATAAATAACAAATCTTAAACTACTTAAGATTTCTACTGTAACTTTGAATTATTATTTCCAAAAATATATATACATACATACATACATACATATATATATGTGTGTGTGTGGGTGTGTGTGTGTATATGTATATATAGTTAGTGCCTTCAATTTTTTAATTATGTTTTGAGTTTTTTGTTAATTTCCACCTTATGAATAACTAAATTTAGAAAGAACTAATTTGTAAAGAGCTAATTTGAAATTTATTCAAGTTAAGCTTAAGTTGTGAGTTTTGGGTCAACTTCAAACGACCATAACTTTGAGTACATGATGAGTTAGGTGGCCCATAAGATATGAAATTAAAGGTCTTGGAATCCTCTTTCCAATGGCACCAAGTTTGCTAAAATTCGAGTACGGATGAGGGAGAAATGCCAGTTTGAAGTCATCCTGAACAGTTAAGGAAATTTACCCGAATTAGTGAGGGGTATTTTGGTCTTTTCCTTACCCCATCAGCTTTAAACATTTTTAGTAACTAGTCTTTCAACACCTGTGTTGCACGTGATTACCAATTTAGAAAATATATGTTATAGTAAATAGAATTTCTTATTTAAGCGATGATTTTAATAATACGTGATGATTTTAATAATAAGCTTTGCACAAAAGAATATTGCAAAATCTTTTGTGAATGTTCAATGTGGATTATCATATATATCTCTTTTCACGTGAACCTATGATGATGGTCAATGAAAAAATTTATTAGTTAAATGCAATAATGAATATATTTATTTCAATTTGATGAGGTTCAATCATTTAATTAGTCGTATCTTAATAATATTACCTTATAGATGATATTTTTTGTGTATCTTTCTTGTCATCTAACCATATGTGCTTTGCATGTGTATTCCATGTTAAACTGTTTAGATGTCATAAGAACATGTGAATAGAACAACTACATAGTATTTTTTAGAACTAATTTTTGTATATTTATTTTTTATTTTATAAGTTATAACATAAAAAATGGTGTTCAAGTTGTTGGCTCTCATATTTGACTTCTCAATTGAATGTGTACAAATCAAAGATAGTTAATCCATAGTTAACTAAGAAAAGTTTCCTTTTTTACCGGAAAACCTAAAAATTAAAATAAAAAAATATATTTTATCTGCAAAAAATATATATAATCACATGTTTATCTTACACAACAAAGAAATAGTTCATATAATTATAAGCGATTTTCAATTTATTCAACCAAGAATGATTAGTCTAAACAAAATTAACAACAACGTGTTATCACATATATAGGGGTGGTATAATAATATGAAAAATTATAAGCCAAAAGTTAATATAAGAAAAGATGAAAGATAAAAATAATTAATGTAATAACCATGAGAATTCATAATATTATAACTAATGAATGTTAAAGAGTGTGAAAAACTTTTACAATAATTAGTAATAACTAAGAGAATTTATAATTTTAGAACTAAATTATTAATGTGCAATAGCTGTATTTTGAATGAATTTTATACTTGCATAAATAAATAGACTTTTAATTAATGTTACTATATTTTTTATAAATATCACATTTTAATTTATTGTAGGGACCAAATGAAAATGTTTATTCCATATTACTAAATATAAAATTTATTTTGTAAATGATAAATTTTAAGTGATTCATATATATTCACATATTTTCACATTTGTTGTGAGTTTTTTTTATAAAAAAAAACCCAGAACAATTTAAAATAATATATTTTGAAGTTAGAAGATCTTATTAAATTGATAATACATTCTTTACATATATAATACTTTAATTTAAAGTATGACGTTATTACAAGTCATATGAATTTTTCTTCGTATAAAATACTGAAATATTAAGAGATAATAAATAAATAAAACAAAAGGGCAATGTTTATATAGTAATAATTATTTTTAAAAAAACTTCCAAACGTTCTAAATCACGCAAGTACCATTGATAAACACAAAGTCATTTTTTTGTCTTGAGCGTAAAAATAAATAAATTGTGACAATTCTCTAACTCTTGAGATGTTAAATAATTTTCGAAAAAGATATTCAAAAGCATATATTTACATCCAAGAGAAATTGTTAAAAAATAAATAAATTTAGAATACATTATGTTAACTACATATATTGGAACATTACATTATATTTAGCAAAAAAATAATTATAATATCATCAAAATTATTTTTCTCAAGTACTCGAGGTTATGGAATGTACCTTCTTAGGATAGAATGATTTACTTCATCAAAATAGTGGTACCTCATATTCCGCTAAACTTCGAACTCACTCAACGACAATAAATCACACGAAATTTTTTAAAATGCAAGAAGAAGAAGAATAGTCGAAGATAAAAAAATATTGTGGTTGAAAAATGAGAGGAAGCCCCTCTATTTATAGTCAACAAAGGGTAGTATGAACAAGTTGAACAACTATTTCTGGTGTCTTATCTGAAAATTCATGACCTTTCCCGAGAAGTCACAACCCTTTGGAAAAATCACAACTTATTGAAAAAGTAACAACTCTTTCGAAAGTCACAACTCATCGAAAAATCACAACCCTTTGAAAAAAGTCACAACTTATCAAAAAAGTCAGAACTCAATGAAAAAGTCACAACCTACGTGAGATATTATAGTAATTTAGCATTCAAGCTAGGAGTTCATGCATTTAAGGTAATATAGATAGTTTTGGGGTCAAATATGATTTGGGTCAGTTTTACAATCCTAAAATATGCTTAGGGTTTTGAGAGGAGTTGAAGAAGAGGAAAAGAGGTGAAAAGGAAGAACAATAAAGGATTTTCCTAATCAAGGATTTGTTTTGCCAAATTAAGGTATGTAAGTTTTCATAGTGTTGGGTTCGTTCACCCACATGCCAATCATAATTTGCATATTCAAATTCATCTATAAATATTGGGAAGTTTAAGTTCTTGATGAATGTTCTTGAAGTGTTGCTCTTCGTTCTTGAATTTTGATGTTCAATTGAGTTTTTAAGGCGAGGATCTTGTTAATGACCACTATTCTTGAGGGTTTTCGAGTGGATTTTGATGTAAATAAATTGAGTAACTGAATCTAAGAGAGTTCGGAAGAAACCATTCGATTCTAGGTGAATTAGGTTCAGAAAATGAGAGAAAAAAATTCGTCAGATTTTCTGGGTAGACTTTCACGACCTGAGCCTACACCCTAGACCCGACCGGCACTTGAGAAACATTGTTGGTCCCCAAGCGAACCCTAATCCTAGCTGGCTACAAGCGGAAGATTAACTCAAGCATAGAAAAGCTTAAAACTAAAATAAATTCAATTACTCAAATACTCAATTTTACAATGATCTGGAAAAAGAAAACTCAATAGATAAACTTAGAGATTACAAAAACAACTCAAAGAGATACATACTACAAATTGCTCAACCTTGTATATCTATGAAGTCTCTACTATTAGAGAAGAATATCGTGACAAGACCCACAACATCTCCAAAACTGCTAAATATAAGGTAAAGGTGAAGTCCTCCAGAATATAAAAATGCTTACTAAAGCTGATTGGAATATCACACGACCTCAATGAAATGCTTGTTGATGATCTTGAATACCTATATCTGGATCATGAAACAATGCAGGCCAAATGGCTCAGTACATGGAATGTACGAGCATGTAAGGGGAATTCTATAGCATAAACATAAGCTTGAACTGATGGAAGAAAAACATACTACCTCTTCTCAACTCACTTAACTCAACTCAACTCAACTAAATGAAACATAGTTCAACTCAACTCAACTCAGAGAAAATAGGGTTCAACTCAATAATAAGATACTCAACTCAAGATAAAGCAACAACAAAAGACGCAATATTTGAAAAGCTTTTAAAACAATAGATAACAACTCAATGTATTAAAGAATGCTATAATAAATCGGCTTGTTCATATAAAATACAATATAACTCTGTGGGAGATTCTCTAATCGACAACCATCATTATAAGCTATGTGATGATACATCGTCTACCCCATCACTACAAGAAAAGTGTGAATTACATGGGGATTTTCCTGAGGATTAGTATGAAAATCCGTAGGAAACTTATTTTCCTGCAAATTTTCATACTAATCCCCATGTAATTCACACTTTTCTAGTAGTGCACGCTGCTAGAACTGTCCTATACTTTGCTGGGGTATAGAACCTACTACTAAGTGGATCCACTACTCTATGCTAAAAAGCAATAAGGAATCATCTAAAAAGTATGACCCTTTCTACCCACGCTGGCTACATGGTTTATAGGGGCTGTGAGTTGTATGAACTCTCCCCCATATCGGTGCTCAATACTACTCCCGAAGTATACTAGCTCATATGTTTTTAAAAATATAACTCTTTCTATGTTTTGAGAATATTACTCAAAAAAATATCTCTTAAAAGAGATAGTACTCAGAACTACTCATGAAAACTCTTTCGGAAAATGGTGTTTCCTCTTATCTTAAATGTAAAAACATTTACTCTTGGAAATACTTATTTCCCATATATCATTATAAATAAAATGAACTCAACTCTACTTTTTCCCAAACTCATATGTTCAAGTCTTTACAAGTTTTAAAAAGGTTTGCAAAAGACTTCTCAAAATAGGGTTCATACAGAATTATGGGCATGGACTACTCAACTGAAAGGCTTTCATGGGTAACATGTAGTAGTCCCATGACTAGGAATGTAATCTCAAAAAGGATTAGGAACTCAATACTCAAGATATAGAACTTGAAGATACTACTCCTCTCAAAGATACTCAATTTATGGAGTTCATGAGGAATGTATGGGCATGAAGGACTTAACTCAAGGGTCTACATAGCAATATGGAACTCGTGTATATGACTCTTCTTATTGTCATACTTACTTCCTCAAAACTAAGCTTAAATAGGTAATTGATCTCAAAGGATTCACAATTGAACTTGAAGACTTTCTTCAACTCTACTCTTAACACTTTTTGTTGAATTTGAATTATGAATTCAAGTGTTATGATTTATGATATGAAGGATCTAGATGATTGTGTAGACTCATGAGTACATTCTCCTCACTCTCGTGCTCACTTACTTGGGTCTTGATAAAAGTTATTAAAAATTGGAGAAGACTCCTCAAAAGACTCAAAGGGACTTTCTCAAAGACTCGAAAGAACTCTCAAGACTGGACTCTTAACTCTACTCTTAACTCTTCCTTGAATTTTAATTATGAATTCAAGGTTCATGACTTGATATATAGAATTTCTTGATGATTAGATGTAGGTTGGTTAGTAAAAATCACTAACTTTCATCTCAAGAATTCCTCAAAACCTCAACAAAACAAGATTTAGAATGAAACTTCAAGATCACTTATAAAGAACTCATCAAGAATTTAAATTGCTCAATATTTATGGATAGATTCACAAAAAAACTCATGATTGGTTTGTGGGTGAGCAAACCCAACACTATGGCAGCTTACATACCTCAAAGAACTAGGTTATTAGCAAAATCTTAAATTTCATGAATGAACGCTCGAAACATTGAACTTCCTCTCTTCTTAAACCCTAAATGCTTTTGGGGATGAATGAAACTGATTCTAACCAGTTTAGTCCCTTAATTGTGTGTAATTCGCGTTTAGAATAAGTGGGTGTAAGGAAAAGACTAAAATATCCCTCCTATTTTTGGGTAACTTTCTTTAAATGGACAGTATGACTTAAAAAAGGCACATTTCCATCATACAAACTCAACAATTAGCAAACTTGGTGGCGTTGGAAAGATGACTCAGAGATATTTCATTTGATATCTTATGGGTCTCCTAACTCATCATGTGCTAAAATTTATGGTCGTTTGAAGTTAACCCAAAACTTCAAAGAACTTAGGAATGACTTGGATGAACCCTCTTCTAAAATCTTGAGCATATTTGGATTTATGAAAACTGATCCAAATCAAATTTATCCCCAAAATATTATTAAAATTCATTTTAAACTGATTGGGTATGGAAAAAACCAAAATACCACTCATATTTTTGGGTAACTTTCCTTAATTGGACAACCTGACTTCAACGGGCATATCTCCCACATACAAGCTCAAAAATTAGCAAACTCGGTGGCGTTGGAAGGAGGACTCATAGATCTTTATTTTGATATTTTATGGGTCTTCTAACTTATCCTATGCTAAAATTTATGGTCATTTGAAGTTGACCCAAAACTTAAAAGAACTTGGAGTGACTTGAAGGAATTATTTTTAGTTCTTTTTACAACTGAAGGTGCTTCATCTAGTGACCTTAAAACTTAAGAAAATTTTAAATTCCTTAGTTAAATCTTACCCACAATGATGAATGGTTGAGTCTTAGCTCAATAAAATTTCGAGGTGTTACATTTTCTCCCCCTTGGGATCATTCGTCCTCGAATGATGGCTGGACTGGGAATGGAATGGGGTTACTCTCACTATCTCTTCTACTCATGAACATGCCTACTAACACAGGCTGGACTGATTCATACCAAGAGTTGGGACGTCCTATATCACCTAAGTCAAAAAGGATGCTATTTATAACATAATCACACTCTCTCTGAAGTTACCTTATCTGGGACAAAGGAAATCTAGGAAAGAAGTAAGAGTAGGAATACCATGCCTCATTGGCTGCAACTCATAGCTTCCACAAGGGTACATGACTTCTCTTGCCAATGTCAGAGTCTAATGGCAGGCTCTTGTTGTATTCAAGCTTAACCCAAATCCTACGATTGGGTTCTATACCTCTCTTTAGGGAATCTCATCCCAAGAATATTACTCTTTACCACCACATTTAATCAACATTGGGATCATATCAAGAACTACCTCATGTTTAACAATACCACATTCAATCTTAGTATTCTAACAACTCCATGGACTCTTACTAACCAACTTCTTAAGAAGTTCTCATTCCTTTATTATCTCTGCCATACCAACTAGAATTTCCCGCATTACTACTTGAGACCAACTAAGGGCTCTTATTTAACTATTTCTCATAGAAAAACCTCATCCTCCTCTTCATACTTATTTATAGCCTTGGATGGAATTATCACACCATCGCTATCACGATAAGAACATTAACCTTCTTTTTCTAACGTCACTCCACTACTAAAAGACCTCTGAAAAGATATCTCTCTTACTCTTTTGAGCTCATTACTATCTTATTCTCAACACTGGACTTGATTTCTCATCTTATCATCTCCCCCTTAGGTTTAAAGCTGACACTTGGAAGATACAGACCTATTACATCATCTCTAAAATGGTCTACATCCCCTTTTCACAACTTAAGTACTATTTTCTCACTTATATACCTTATTACTTAATCGATTCTATAACCTTTGGAACATCATGACTTTCTCAAACAAATAATAACCCTAGCTTAGATCTATCACTTCCTGAATATTTAGTTCTCTTATTCAACACATATATTTAGTCTCATCTAACACGATGGCACATCGACATAAACTCTATTTTGGTTAAAATATAGTCTATATCATCATGACTAGTAACTATTTCTCTTTATTCTATCAAGAACTCTCTACAACATTATTATTACTTGTTCACTCATAAAGGAACTCATCACTTATAACTGACTGGGTGCATGATTGAAATAACATAATCTGCCCCATCACTATCTCTCTTTCATAGATTACTGAACCTCTGCATACTTTCCTATAACTATGGGCACTTTCACTACTACTACTTATAATTTTGTAACTCATGCTACCTTTTTGGGATGAAAATACTATTCAAGCTCTAAACATACCTCCTCATAAGGATCTCAGGTGAAATAAGGCTTAGAGAGGAGAGTACCACTCATTTTTTTCTTGAACATACAATTCATGTGAACATGAGCACATTCCTTTGAAACTCAACACTTAATTCACTCAAGGGCTTCTCTCAAGCCCCTCTGGAGTCTCATGACTTCCTCAAGATTTTTCTAAGAGCAACTCATCAATAAAAGAACTGACTTTGCTTTTCAACCACCTCTAATATGAGGGGTAATTGAATGGATATGAGAACGCATGAATTAGAACGAGTCTCTATGGTATAGCTCTACTACACTATTAAGAGTATGAAAGAAGGGAAACTTTTCCTAAATATCAGTAGTCCCTAATTTATAAAAGTGGGCCCTCACAACCATAAATAAAATACTACTTGACACATTTTCATAGATAGCCTAGGATGCTTGAACTTTGTGCTCTGCTACCAAGTTTGTCACGATCTCAATGAAACGCATATTGATGATACTGAATATCTGTATTTCCATCATGAAATAATGTAGGCCAAATGGCTCAGTACATGGAATGTACGAGCATGTAAGGGGAATTCTAAAACATAAACATAAGCTTGAACTGATGCAAATAAAACATACTAACCTCTTCTCAACTCACTCAATGAAACATAATTCAATTCAACTCAGAGAAAATAGGCTCAACTCAATAATAACATACTCAACTCTGGATACTCAACTCAAGATAAATAAACAAGAAAAGATGCAATATTTGAAAACCTTTTAAAACAGCAGATAACAACCCAATGTGTTGAATAATACAATAATAACTCATCCTATATATAGAAAATATAATATAACTTTGTGGGAGATTCTCTAAACGACAACCATCACTATGAGCTATGTGATGATACAACATCTAGCCCACGCTACCAGAGCTGTCCTACACTTTGTCGGGGTATAGAACTTACTACTAAGTGGATCCACTAGTGCATGATAAAAATCAATTGGAATCATCTAAAAAGTATGACCATTTCTATCCACGTTTGCTACATGGTTTATGGGGGCTGTGAGTTGTATGAACTCTCCCCATATTGGTGCTTAATACTACTCCCAAAATATACTAGCTCATATGTTTCTAAAAACATAACTCATTCTCTGTTTTGAGATTATTACTCAAAAATCTTTCTCTTAAAAGAGATGTTACTCAGAACTGCTCATGAAAACTGTTTTGGAAAATGGTGTTTCCTTCTTTATTAAATGTAAAAACATTTACTCTTCGGAATACTTAGTTCCCATATATCATTTTAAAGAAAATGAACTCACTTCTACTCTTCCACAAACTCATATGGTCAAGTCTTAAAAAGGTTAGCAAAAGACTTCTAAAAATAGGGTTCATGCATAATTACGAGCATTAACTACTCAACTCAAGGACCTTCATGGGTAAAATGTAGTAGGCCTACTACTAGGCATACAGTATCAAAAGGATTAGGAACTCAATACTCAAGACTTAGAACTTGAAGATATAACTTCTCTCAAAGATATTCAATTTATGGAGTTCATGCGGAATTTAAGAATTGATTCGCAAAAGAACTCATCCTAAACTCATAAGAACTTAAATCCTCAATATTTATGGATAGATTCACAAAATAAACTCATGATTGGAGTGTGGGTGAACAAACCCAATACTATGGATGCTTACATACCTCAAAGAACTAGATTCTTGAAGAAATCTTGAATTTCTTGAACAAACGCTTGAAATTTTGAACTTTTTCTCCTCTAGAATCTTCTCTCTAAAATCCTAAATGCTTTTGGGGATGAATGAAACTGATTATAACCAATTTCGAACCTTAATTGGGTGTAATTAGCGTTTAGAATAAGTGGGGGTAAGGAAAAGATTAAAATACCCCTCATATTTTTGGGTAACTTTCCTTAAATGGACTGCATAACTTAAAATTGACATATCTAACTCATACGAGCTTGAACATTAGCAAACTCAATGGCATTGGAATGAGGACTCAGAGATATTTCATTAGGTATCTTATGAATCTTCTAACTCATTCTGCGCTAAAAGTTATGATTGTTTGACGTTGACCCAAAACATAAAAGAACTTAGGAATGACTTGAATGAAATCTCTTCTAAACCCTAAGCGTATTTGCATTTATGAAAAGTGACCCAAATCAGATTTGTACACAAAATATTACTAAAAACCGGTTTAAGGTGATTGGGTAAGGAAAAGACCAAAATACCCCTCATATTTTTAGGTAACTTTTCATAATTGGACAGCCTGACTTCAAATGGTTATATCTTCCTCATACGAGCTCGAAAATTAGGAAACTTGGTGGCTTTGGAAAGAGGACTTAGAGATTTTTCTTTTGATATCTTATGGGTGTCCTAACTCATCATGTGTTAAAAGTTATGGTTATTTGAAGTTGACCAATACTCAAAAGAACCTAGGAATGACTTGAAGGAATTCTCTTTAGTTCTTTTTGGAACTCAAGGTGCTTCATCAAGCGACCTTAAAACTTATGAAAATTTTGAATTTCTCGGTAAAATATTACTCACAACGAAGAATGGTGCGAGTCTTAGCTTAATAATTTTTTGGCGTGTTACAAAGAGACTGGCGGGACGCGCTAGCAATGCGCCAGAACTGCACCTCTGAAGTTTAAGGGTTGGTTCCCTGCACTCCATCCTTCTTCCGTCATTTGACCCGTCTGAGTTCTTGTAAGATGTACCTTTACTTCTTTCTGATTCTAACTACTCTAAACTACATCTAATCATTGAGAGATCCTTCATAACATGGATCACAACCCTTGAAGTCATAATTAAAATTCAAGGAAGAGTTAATAGTAAAGTCTTGAGAGTTCTTTCAAGTCATTTTGAGATGTCTTTTACAATCTTTTAAAACTTGTTTAAGACTTGAGTACTTGAGTTTGAGTATGAGGAGAGTTGATTTTCATTTTTCAAAATGAATATATGGGAACTAAGTATTCCCAAGAGTAAATATTTTTACATTTAAAATAAGGGGAAACATCGATTTCCAAATGAGCTCATAAGAAGTTTTTGAGTATAATCACTTTTAAGAAAACCTTTTGAATAACAATCTCCAAGCTTGAGGATGAGGAAATATTTTTAAACACATGAGTTGAGTATATTTTTAGAAGTAGTATTGAGCACTGATATAGGGACGAATTAATACAACTCAGAGTTCTCATAAACCATGTAGCCAACGTGGGTAGAAAGGGTCATACTTTTTAAGCATAACTTATTGGATCCACTTAGTTGAGGATGTCTTATACTGCTACAAGGTATAAGACAGTTCTGGAAGCGTGGGCGAAATGTTATATCATCACATAGCTCATAGTGATGGTTGTCGATTAAAGAATCTCCCTAATTGAGTTATTTGGTTTCTTTACATACAGATGGAGTTATTATTGTATTTTTAAATACATTGTGTTGTTATCTATTATTTTAAATACTTTATATAAACTGCATCATTATTGTTGTTTTTATATTGTATTGAGTTGAGTAACCATGAGTTGAATATAGTTGAAGTAAGTATCACTCCATCTTTCCAAGTTCAAGCTTTCATGTTATGTTTAGTGATTCCCCTTGCATGCCAGTACATTCAATGTACTGATGCCATTTGGCCTGCATCATTTTATGATGCAGATACAGGAGATCAAGGGCATCAACAGGTGCTTCGTTGATACCATAGCAGTTTGAGTTAGATTTGATGAGCCTCCTTGCTTCCGGAGGATCCCTTATTTATATCCATTATTTCAGTTTTGTTTGGATGATCGGGGGTCTTGCCCCGACATCCCTCATAGTATTAGAGGCTTCATAGATAGACAGTAGTACTTAAGGAGTCTTTCTTTCATTTCCCTTGTTAATGTTTTAAAGACTGTGAGTTGAACACTTGTGTTCTTTTGAGTATTTTGAGTTATCTACTTTACTTATGAGTTGAGTTGTTTGTGTTATTCTATTTCACTTTAGTAAGTCTTCCACTGAGAGTTGAGCTAGGCCAAGGGTTCACTTGAGCCAGCAATGGTTCTCGACTGCCGGCCACGCCCAGGGTATAGTTTAGGGCGTGACAACTATGATCGAAATCTCATATACAAACACCCTCCTAAGTAATGCTTATTAAGGGACGTGTAAATAACAAATTCGACTAATATTTTGAAGTGGACAAAGTATTATTTTTTTATACTTCCAATAAATAATCAAAATGCAAGACATAATTTAGTAACTCCCTTTTCTCTATTGATGTTGAGCTACGTATACATTCACTTGAATTTTCTTTTTCTTTTTTACATTTTGCAAATATTTAAAGATTAATTAATCATACGTCTAGTTAATAGCCACTAACCATGCAATTACCTATCTATTATGAAATATCATAGTATCTCAAATATTAATTAATACAACATTCTAAATAATATTTTAGCATTTTCATGGAGAGCATTTAGCCTCACAAAACAAAGGCCACGAAAGCAAAGATACATTTTTCTTCAAATTTATATTGCTTGAACTATTCAAAAAATAATAATAAGTGCATGTCATATAATGGATCTTATGAATGGGGGTGTTTAGGCAATACCTTGATTCATTTGTGATCGTCTTTATTGACGATATTTTGATCTAGTCTAAGATTGAGGGAGATCACATAGAGCATTTGAGGATAGTTTTGCAAGTCCTTAAAGACCAGCAATTGTATGCTAAGTTTAGCAAGTGCCAGTTTTGTCTAAGGACGGTTGCTTTCCTCGGTCATATAGTGTCAAGCCAAGGTATAGAGGTTGATCCTAAGAAGACCGATGCGGTTAAGAATTGGCCTAGACCTCTAAGTCCCACTGATATACGAAGATTTTTGGTCTTGGCCGTGTATTATATAAGGTTTGTTGAAGGTTTCTTATCTATTGCTTCACTATTAACAACTTTGACTCAAAAGAAATACAAATTTGAGTGGTCTGAGACTTATGAGAAGAGTTTCCAGGAGTTAAAGAATAAACTAACCACCGCTCTGGTGTTGACCTTACCAGAGGGTACTAATGGGTTTGTAGTTTATTACGACGCTTCCCGAGTGGGTTTGGGATGTGTCCTTATGCAACATGGCAAGGTGATTGCCTATGCTTCGAGGCAACTTAATGTACATGAAAAGAATTACCCGACCCATGATCTGGAATTGCCGGCGGTAGTTTTTACCTTGAAAATTTGGAGGCACTACTTATATGGGGTCCATGTTGACGTGTTCACTGACAACAAGAGTCTCCAATATGTGTTTAGTCAGAGATATTTGAATCTCTGACAGAGGAGGTGGTTGGAACTTTTAAAAGATTATGATATGAGTGTCCTTTACCACCCCGACAAAGCTATAGTTGTCGACGCCTTAAGTCGAATGACTATGGGCAGTGTGGCTCATGTAGATGATGAAAAGAAGGAACTAGTTCGCGCTGTGCATAGGTTGGCCCGTTTAGTTGTCCAACTGGTAGATTCTTCGAAGGGTGGATTCATTGTTCACCATAGTTCCGAATCATCCGTTGTGGTTGATGTGAAGTCTAAGCAACATCTTGATCCTATTTTGATGGAGCTGAAAGAATCAGTTCTCAACAAGTTCGTTGAGACTTTCTCCCAAGGAGGAAATGGGGTGCTTAGGTACCAAGGTAGATTGTGTCTTGCGGATGTTTATGGTTTGAGAGATCATATTCTAGAAGAGGCTCATGGTTCGTGATATTCTATTCATCCGGGAGCCACTAAGATGTACCGTGATCTGCGGGAGGTCTGTTGGTGAAATGGCATGAAGAAGGATATAGCGGGCTTTGTGGCAAAATGTACAAATTGTTAGCAAGTCAAAGCCGAACACCAAAAACCAGGAGGTTTGTTGCAAGATATAGATCTTCCCACTTGGAAGTGGGAGGAGGTGAATATGGACTTCATTGTGGGGTTGCCTCGTACTCGAAGGGGACATGATTCTATTTGGGTCATTGTTGATAGAATGACGAAATCAGCCCATTTCCTTCCTATCAAGATTTCCTTCTCGGTAGAAGACTATGCTAAGTTATACATCGAGGAAATAGTGAAATTACATGGGGTTCCTTTGTCCATCATATCGGATCGGGGTACTCAGTTTACTTCACATTTTTGGAAAGCATTTAAAAGAGGGCTTGGAACCAATGTTAAACTTAGTACCGCCTTCCACCCTCAGACGGATGGTCAAGCACAATTGACCATTCAGACCTTAGAGGCGACAAAGAGGCAAATTCTCAGACTGAAGAAACAGTGGCTACCATTGCTGAAGTCCAGCATCAGGAACAGCCTCAAGCTGGTGGCCCAGCCCAAGAAGCTGCTGTTGAGCCCGTAGAGACTGGAGCCAAGCCTGGAAGGATATGTTGAGGGCATGTGTGATTGATTTCAAGGAAAATTGGACGATCATCTTCCATTGATTGAATTTGCCTACAACAATAGTTACCACTTAAGCATTGCCATGGCTCCGTTTGAAGCACTTTATGGTAGGAGGTGTAGATCTCCGGTGGGTTATTTTGAAGTAGGTGAGTTTTCTCTAATTGGTCCCGATCTAGTTTATGGTGCCATTAAAAAGGTTCAACTCATTAGAGAGATGTTGAAGACGGCTCAAAGTTGGCAAAAGTCCTATGTCGACAATAGAAGAAGGGATCTTGAATTCAAGATTGGTGATTGAGTCTACTTAAAAATCTCACCTATGAAGGGTGTGATGAGGTTTGGTCAGAAGGGGAAACTTAGTCCTCAATATGTGGGCCATACCAAATCTTGACATGTGTGGGAAAGGTTGCATATGAGTTGGACTTACCTAGTGAGTTGGCTCCGATTCACCCAGTGTTCCATGTCTCTATGCTCAAGAAGTGCATTGGTGATCCGGTATCCATCCTTCCCTTAGAGGATTTAGGAGTTGATGAAAATCTTTCCTATGAAGAAGTTTCGATTGAGATTTTAGACCGGCAAGTTAAGAAGTTAAGGAACAAAGAGATAGTTTCTGTTAAAGTCTTATGGAGGAATCACTTAGTTGAGGGTGCTACTTGGGAGGCCGAGGCCGATATGAAGTCCTGCTATCCTCATCTTTTTCCTTCTACTCCTACCCCTACTTGAGGTAATTAGTTCTTGGGTTGACATTTCAGAATAATTGCACTAGGGGTTTTCTTTATGATTTTCTTATGTGTGCATGTTCTTGTGAGAATCCATGTTTAGCATGTATTGAGTTTTCATGATTTATGTATTCCTCATGTGGGGATGCACTTTAGCATAATGATTGCACATTTGGCTTCATGAGGTAAACTAATGAACATGTGTGCTATACTTTTTATGATATGGCTAGATGGCTTTTTATTGTTTAATTGTGTTGAGCTTGTTGCATGGAGAAGGTAGTTCCTCCTAAGATGATATGAAATGATAATGTTATCTGCATAATGGGTTGTAGATGTAGTTCCTACCTCCTTGTGATTGCATTGATTATGTCTTGAGGTGGAGTGATGTACCTCTTATGTTCTATGCATTGTTAATATTGCATGTTGTTGGACTGCTAGTCTTGATTCGTTAACCCCTCTTAATGCGTTTTAAGTGTCATTCGGGGACGAATGTTCCTAAGGGGGACATATTGTAACACTCCGGGAAAATGCTAGGGTAAGCTAGAGCTTAACATGTAATCTAGTAGTCTAATGAAGTTACTACGTAAGGTGAGGGTCTTAAAATAAGTTCCCTAACCTAGTACCAAGGTCCTAGAGCTTATACGTCAAGGCAAGGCTCCCACAAGGATCCCCCAAGGGTCCTTGATGAGGCCAATGGGTTGCTCCAAAAGCTGCCAAATGCAGCTTCATTCACGAGCCAAAGACCACGAGGCGTGGACTGATTCACACCCCGTAGATGGGAGTCGTGAGTCCAGCATTAGCCTCCACCAAAATCCCCAAGAAAATTCCATGTCTCAGCCCCATTGCATGGACGTTCAATACGGTCCGTTGACTAGCTCATGCTCCGTGGATAGGCCTCGTGAGTTGAGACTTAGTTTCCTCACCATGGCCTTGAACCTCCCCTCCTTGCCTAATCGATGGAAGCACATCACACTCCATAGTCCCACCTACGGTCCATAGGTGGGGGAGTCGTGAATGTGGCCTGGACATCTGTCAAGGACTTGGCCTAGGTGAGGATAGTTTGGTAATTTACTAATTAATTAAGTTAGGGTGTGGGATGGTTATATTTAGTTGTTTTAAGTATATTAAAGTATTTTTAAGTATTAAACAAGTTTTTTAACTCTCATAACTCCAAAAATATCTTCCAAATTCTCTCTTCTCTCTCTAAGAAGTTCCTCCATTGAAGAACAAAGGAGAAGGTCAAGATTAGGGTTCAATCATCAAGATCTTCACTCAAATTTCATGGGCTAACATCAAACAAGGTGTGGGAACCTTGATTCATGGAATACTTTCCTCTAAGTAGCCCTCTCAACACAATTTCAAAAATGGGTTTTGATTGTTCAAAAACTAGGGTTTTCATTCTAGTCATGGGTTCTTCCTCAAAACATTTTCATTCTATTATTTGATGTATATTATGGATGATTTGACGTTTTAATGGCGATTTTATAGTAAAATTCCCCATCAACCCATGAACTACCCCATGAACCCAATTTCATGAAGTTCAATGAAAGTATTGATGCAAGGTGATGTCTACTATGTATTGTGGTTATGTTAATTTGGTTATGAGACTTTGCCTTGTTCATGTTGATGATAGTATATCCTAATGTAAGTGTGAGACTCGGTTCATGACCCTGCAAGGGATATATTGTGAAGGATTGTTCATGATTGTTGATAGTTATTGATGAACTTATGAGCTCATTTGAAATGTGAGAATTCTATGACTATTGTGTGAACTGAGGTGTTGTTGGAAGACTAATTTCCCCTATCCTTACACATGTTTATGTATAAATTGTCTAGGATGATATTGATGTTGTTGCGTTGATTCAAGGGACTATCTCATGAAAAAACTATGAATAAATAGGTGAAAGTTACTCACCCTAAAATGATGATTCTAATGGGAAAAATAGTTCTCACTTAAATGAATTTATGAGCTTTTTAGTGAGTTGTATTGAACAAAGAGTAAAGTATGCCTTCACACATGTACATACAATTCCATACTAATTATGTATAATTGGGAAATAATGCTTAGTACCGAGTGGATATGGACAATGAGGAAAAGTCCCCTCCGCTAATGCAATAGGTTGGGTCATGTATATTAACCTCATGAGATGGAAGCTCCTCCGCTTATGCAATAGGTTGGGTTTCTAGTAGCAATCTCCCTATCCCATAACTATGTGCCAAGCATAGGACTTAGCTAGTGGATCCACTTAGAAGCTAAATATAATTAGTTCTACCTTCGGCAAGTAAGAACGCCTTCTTTCGGTGTGGGGTTGTATGACACCGAATTCCATGTAGCTCACATGGTCTATGTCGGTTATGACTAATATTCCCTAATAACAATACGATAATGAATATGATAGGAGCTGTACTATGACTTCTTAATGGGTTTACTTGGTAAGAGTGGGGGTATGGGACTTCACTTTTACATTGCACAAGGAGACTTAATAGGATGTTGTGGAATGGTTTCCTTATGGTATGATAAGATATGAATAGATGCCTTTCCTTATGTTTAGTTCATGTACTTGTATAATTCCTCATTTATTACTATGGATTATGGTTTAGGGAAATGAATATGTGGCTTCAAGGAATGCTTAGTAAGGTTGGTATTATGGGATGCCAACCATACATTGCACAAGTGTTCTAACAGGTTGCTAAGGTATTGATATTACTATATTATGAGTGTATTGTGACTATAGCTTGTCTTCTATGTTTGCAATGTATATTGGCTGTCCAAACTTGATAAATGCATATTTCCAAGAAAAATGTCCTATTTAACATATTTAAATGTTTTTATGCATTTCCATACTTGGTACATATTTGTGCTAACCCCTTTTTTTCTTCATACTATGAGTGTTGGTCCCGAACGTTGATCTATTACTTCCTTCTTCAAAGTAAAGCGTGGCTCGACTATTCCCTTAGTTTTGGTGAGTCCTCCAGTTTGAGAACCAGCTGTTCTTTTTCAGTCTTAGTTTAATTAGTACTTTCTTATATTAAAACTTTCACTGATGTAAAGGGTTAAGCCCCTAATTCCGTACTCTTATGTTAGATGGTTTTGAATGAGACAAGTTTAGTATTTCCACAATTCTTTGTTTATGAAATTTGCAATTTGACTTCTGTTTAGAAAAGTTTTATTTTTTCCGCATTATTTCTTATGACATTATGTGTATGAGTATGCTAAGGGCTTGTATGTCACCCCTTCGGGGTCAAATACACCATGTTACGTCTAGGGGATAACCTTGAGTCGTGACAAAAATAGAATCACAACGTTGTTACGGTCGTTTAGACACTAAATTTGCAGGAAATGGCGGCAGACTGATTTCGGGGTAAAAAATAGGGAAAGTGGGACCCAAACCGGAAATAACCCCAAAAATAGGTTTTAATAGCTCCTCGAACTTGTATTCCAATTTGGAATACAATTCGGGGTTCGGAACAGTCCCAACACGAACCTGCAACAAAAAACCCAAAATTACGCTAAAAATGAACAACAATGGCAGCTGCTATTTACATGAAATTACCAGAAATGAGGGCCCAAATGTTTAAACCAACCACACCACAACGATCCTCATGAAAAACCCCACAATCTAGGCTCTTGCATCACTAAATTTGGACATAAAATGGCCAAGAAATCATCTTCCAAAATTTTCCAAAAATTGAGCTCGAAAATGAGTTATGGCAGAAGCTAAGACATAATTATTACCTCCAAAGAAACTTCAAATACAAATTCTAACCATGCGAATGCGTTCTCCTCGAAAAACCACTCAAGATAGCCCAAAGAATCACCGAAATCGGACCTAAAATGACTGAGATATCAAGTCTCAAAAATTTCCAAAATCAAGCTCAATAAAAGGGTTGTGGCAGCAGGTATTTCACAAAATTTACCTCAAACGGAGACCCCAAAACAGTTTCCGAGCTCACCAACACGTTCCTTACAAATAACCCCACAAGATGGACCTTTGAAACACTAAAATCGGACTTGAAATGACTTGACTCTAAGGAGAGGGGCTTTGCCTCGAATCCAAATGATTTCCCTTCTTTTAAGATATTTCTAGTTAGGACTTGATCGAGGGATCAATTGACTCTGAAACATAAAGTAACAAGACCATAACCCCGTGCCCCCACCTTAAAGTGTTATGAAGGTTTGAAGTTGAGAAATGAGGCTGAAATGGCCTGCACGAGCTATATATATTAGCTGAAAAGCTGATTTTTTTTATGCCAACTTTAAAATCTCCGATGGGATGCTCGAAATTCATTCGAAACCCGATAAAAATAAAATAGTTATGCTACCCTACTAAATTCTACATTCCGAACTCAACGACGCAGTCAAAATTTCCATCATAGGTCATCTCAATAAAAAGTGGGTCCCACTCTCAAAGGACATTTTTAACCAATATCCATTGAGGGGCTCAGAATGAGTCTGGAGGCCTGGGGAGGCGAACAAAATGTCGTTCTAGAACAAACTCAACATTCCGGGGTTAATCACGCTATCAAAATTTTCATTCGGACACGTGTTCCATGAATGTTGACCAAAGTCAATCGCTGGCCAGCTTTCAAAGCTAAAACGCTAAAAATGGTTCAAACTTGCACCGAAAGCCTTGGGACTCGAGTCAACCACACTTCTAGCCTAATTTTTCCATTCCAGAGCTGATGGAATTGTCAGAATTCCGTTCTAAGGCCGTTTTCCTGATGAACAAACTAAAAGTCACTTTTCAAGCTTCAAGGCCTCTAAAACACAGAAAGCTGCACAAAATCCAAACAAACGACCAGGCGACCGAACTATCAGTGCCAACAAGTCATAAATGATTTGGGATCCCTGTAGGAAAGCTCTAACTGATGAAAAGAAGGTGGGTGCACAGAAATGACCTGGAGGGTCATTACAATATCCACTACTAAATGAACTTTCATCCGTGAAAGTACGGATAAAGATATACATGAGGGCTCAAATAAGCTGGGGAACTGCTCTCGAATCTCCTGCTCGGTCTCCCAAGTTGCCTCCTCAACTGGAAGGTGTCGCCACTGGACCTTAACTACATGAATGGACTGGGAACGGAGCTGACGAACATCTCTGGCTAATATGGCTACCAGCTCCTCAACAAAGGTCAGGATGTCATCCAACTCAACTAAATCATATTGTAGCACATGAGACTTATTTGGAATATACCGGCGTAGCATCGATACATGATAAACCGAGTGTATAGCTAGAAATGCAGGAGATAGGGCTATCTCAT
Source organism: Solanum commersonii (assembly GCA_029007595.1). Classification (NCBI taxonomy): domain Eukaryota; kingdom Viridiplantae; phylum Streptophyta; class Magnoliopsida; order Solanales; family Solanaceae; genus Solanum; species Solanum commersonii. The sequence continues at coordinate 60,560 of JAJTWQ010000458.1, read as the reverse complement.
AGGCAACATCACCAACCCTTCTCAGGATCTCAAAAGACTCAATATATCTAGGGCTAAGATTGCCCTGCTTGCCAAACCTCATTACGCTGTTCAAAGGCGACATCCGGAAGAACACCCGATCACCAACACCAAAACACAAAGGACGACGCCTGCGATCATCATAACTCTGATGCATACTCTGAGCTGTACTCAGCCTATCCTGGATAACCCAAACTCTCACCAAAAGCCTCCTAGAGTAAATATGTATTGTACGGCCTAGGCTTCGAGGACTCAAACCAACCAACTGGAGTGCGACAACGCCTACCATATAGGGCCTCAAATGGGGACATCTAAATGCTCGAGTGGTAGTTGTTGTTGTATGCAAACTCTGCCAAGGGGAAAAACTGATCCTACTGATCCCCAAACTCCAACACACAGACCCCCAACACTCCGTGACTTGAATAGTATGGTATAACTCGCCATCGGTCTGTGGGTGGAAAGCAATGCTAAGATCAACCCTGGTGCCCAACTCTCTCTAAAATGCTCTCCAGAAACTGGATGTAAATTGAGACCCTCGATTTGATATGATGGACACTGGCACACCATGAAGAGGGACTATCTCCTGAATATAAACACGGGCCAACCGTTCTGCACTGAATGTAGATGGAACTGGGAGGAAGTGAGCAGACATGGTCAATTGATCAATGATGACCCAAATACTATCAATGCCCCTAGGAGTCTGAGGCAGTCCCATCACGAAGTCCATGGTGATACGCTCCCATTCCTGCTCGAGAATGGATAATCTCTGAAATGCCCCACCAGGATTCTGATGATCGGCCTTCACCTGCTGACAACTAAGGCAACGGGACACATACTCAATAATATCTCTCCTTATGCCATCCCTCCAGTAATGTTGCCTCAAGTCTTGATACATCTTTGTTGTTCCCAGATGAATAGAGTATCTGGAATCATGGACCTCGTGAAAAATCAACTGAATCAAGACCCAAACTCTAGGAACACACAAACGTCTGTCAAACTGGAGAACCTTATCTGAGCATATAGTATCCTGGCCACCATCACCCTATAACACCCAGTCTCTGAGGGCTGCGAATGACTCATTCTCGTACTCTCTGGCACAGATTCGATCAAATAGTGAAAATTACATCCCGATAAAGGCCAATACTCGTCTGATGTCTGAAATATCTAATCTGATCATCTTGTTAGCTAGAGACTAAATGTCTAATGCCAGGGGACGCTCCATGGTAGGCAAGTAAGCCAAGATCCCATACTCCCTGCCTTCCAGCTCAAGGCGTTCGCTACTACATTCGCCTTGCTCGGATGGTAGAGAATAGAGAGGCCATAGTCTGCCAGAATCTCAATCCCGCATCGCTACCTAGAATTAAGATCCCTCTGACTTATAATGTACTGTAGGCTATGGTGGTCGATGTAAATATCACAGTGAACCCTATATAGGCAGTGCCTCTTAAGCTTGAGCACGAATACTACCACCGCCAACTCTAGATCATGAGTGGGGTAGTAGCGCTCGTGTACTCTCAAATGTCAAGAGGCATAAGCAATAATTTGGCCCCGCTGCATCAAAACACACCCTAGACCAACACCAGAAGCATCACAATATACGATAAAACCCTCGCCCTCAACTGGAAGAGTCAGGATAGGAGTGGTAGTAAGAAACTCCTTGAGCCTCTGAAAGTTCAATTCACACACCTCAAACCACACAAAAGAAACATCTTGGTGAGTCAATCGAGTCAAAGGTGCAGCAATAATGGAGGAACCCTCAACAAAATGCTTGTAATATCCAGCCAGTCCAACGAAGCTCCTAACCTCAGTCATAGAAGTGGGCCTAGACCAACCATGAATGGCCTCAATCTTCGTAGGATCCAACTTAATACCATCCTTGGATACTATGTGCCCCAGAAATGTCACAAACTCTAACCAAAACTCGCACTTTGAGAACTTGGCATAAAGCCGCTGGTCTCTCAAAGTCTGGAGCACAATCCTCATATGCTGTGCATGCTCCTCTCTGCTCCTCGAGAATACAAGAATATCATCAATGAAAGCTATAACAAAGGAGTCCAGAGAGGGCCTGAATACACGGGTCATCAAATCCATCAAGGCAACATAGGCATTAGTCAGCCCAAAGGACATAACTAGCAACTCATAATGGCCATAATGAATCCTAAATGCGGTCTTAGGTATATTCGCTGCCCTAATCCTCAGCTGATAGTACCCAGACCTCAAGTCGATCTTAGAAAACATAACAGCGCCCTGGAGCTGATCAAACAAGTCATCAATGCGAGGCAGGGGTAACAGTTCTTCACCGTCACCTTGTGTAGATGCCTATAATCGATGCACATCCTCATAGACCCATTCTTCTTCTTAACAAACAGAACAAGGGCACCCTAAGGAGATACACTGGGCCGAATGAATCCCTGATCCAAGAGACCCTGAAGGTGAATACCGAGCTTCTTAAGCTCTACGGGGGCCATCTGATAGGGTGGGATATTAATGGGCTTAATGCCCGGCTCCAAGTCTATAGCAAAGTCGATATCTCTCTCCGAGGGTAGGCCGTGCAAATTAGCAGGGATTACGTCTGGAAACTCAAAAACCACTGGAACTGAGCCAACAGAGGGAAACTTACTAGATACATCATGTACATAAGCCAAATAGGCTAAGCACCCCCAGCTACTAACCTTCGGGCTGAAACATAAGAGATAATCCCAATTGGTGTGCAAATAAAAGACCCTTGCCATACTACCGGTGGTATGCCAGGCATGGCTAAGGTCATGGTCTTGGCATAACAGTCCCAAATCGCATAATGAGGGGTTAACCAATCCACACCCAGGATAGTGTTGAAATCAATCATATCAAGCAGAATGAGGTCCACCCGAGTATCCTGCCCCTGTAGAGTGACCACACAATATCTACACACGTGATCCACTACTAAAGAATTTCCTATCGGAGTCGAGACTTGCAACGATGCTGCTAGAGGCTCAAGACTCACACCCAATCAGAGTGCGAAATATATAGTTACAGAGGAATAAGTGTAACTTAGATCAAATAAAGCTGAAGCTGACTGCTGACATAAAGAAACCATACCTGCGATAAAATCATCCGATGCCTCGGCTTTTACCCTCGCTGGTGCACCATAGAAATGGTCCTAACGACCTCCCCCTATGGCATCACCTCTACCGCCCAACCTGTCTCCTAGGAATCCACCTTGAGAGCTCTCCTAAGCACCTCTACGGTCATTGCCCAGGTCCCAGCCCCATACTGGGGAACTGCTGCTACTGCTGGAGCTGACTGAGTTGTCTGGGAAGTGGAAGGCCTAGCCCTCTGCCTAGGGGAATCTACGGAGCAATGGTCTAATTCCCCACAATAATAGCACCCTTCGGAACACTGACGTGCAAAGTAGAGACCACTACAGCCTGTAGTACACATATCTGAAGCCCTGGTACTCTGACCAGATGAATGTGATGAACCAGTCTGACCTAAAGTAGCCAATGCCACATCTCTCGCCCTCCGGACTACAATATTGGGAGGGCCACCCTGACTGGAGGTATCCTACTAGTGCTGATCACACCTTGAAGCCTAGACTGAGGCATGTACCACTCGACTAGACTAACCCTGCTGGAACTGCTGTTGGGGTCTGTCCTGATAATCTTTTGACATGTAATAGGGTCCACTGTAGCTACCCTCATGCCGGGACCTCTTTTCGCTGCCCCCTTGGGCCTCGTGATGGAACTGCTAGATAGAACAGGCGTGATCAACTATAACCAGAAAAGAACGACCCGCTGTAGCCAAAGAATGGGTCTCAACCCACAACTGGGTCCTCAGACCTCGAACAAAACACTAGATCATCTCCTCCTCTGTGGGTAATATCATAGTAGCATACCTGGGGAGCTCCTGAAATCTCGCCTCATACTCAAACATGGTCATGGAGCCCTTCTCCAACCTTGAAAACTGATCACGGAGCTTATCTCTGAGACTTCTAGGAACAAATCTAGCTATGAAGGCCTCTGAAAACTCCGTCCAAGACACCGGAGGGGATCTGGCTCGCCTAGTCTCCATATATGTCTACCAACATTGCCTGGTGGGTCCATCAAGTTGATAGGCTTTGAAATCTTCCCCTCGAGACTCCACGTCTACGAGCCATCCTTGGAAAAGAGTGAAACAAGCGAGATTCCATGAAACCAATGAAACATGCACTGCATGAGATGATACAACATAAAGAATGTTCCTAATGTCATCCTATAGCCTCCCAAAAATAAGTCACAGATGTCTCCGCACCTATCCGCAAGACTCTATCAGACTCTAGCTTTGTATAAGTGAGACCAACGAACAACCTGGCTCTAATACCTGATGTTCGACATAATTAACTAACACTATTTTGGTTCAAGTGCCAAACGATCGCGTGTAGTGATATACCCAACCAAGGGTTGGGATCGTTCCTACATGGAGTGGTTTTGAGAATTAGTAGAAAAATAAAATTTAGTTCTAATTAGTTATAGCTATAAACATTATCGAATATAAGCATACTAAATCTAAGGGGTGATGCCAGCGTCAATTATCAATGGGGGTTTGTATTAAATAACAACTAAAAAAAGCAAAAATATAAGGGAACTAAATATGGAGACGGGATTCTTGGGATGTGATAGGAATACGTGATAAACTAGATTATCGGGTACATTCTTTTGATAGTAAATTGTTGAACATTTGTGACTAGGCAAGACTATAGTGGGGGTAAATTCTCTCTCGAGCAACTTACCCCGAATCAACTTGGTTTCTCTTGAACACCGAGTTGCCGCATTAAGCACAACCTCTGACATAGCCCATTCACTCTCTTGAGCAGAATGTGTGGGAGAAGGATTAGGTTTCACTCTCTCGAGTTGAATTCATGTCGACCCAATAACACCGGCTTTCAATTTAGTAGTCTTAGTTTTACGACCTCTCTCTCGAGCAAGACAAAAACACTAAGATGAAATCGTATTTGCAACTACAATCCCATTAAGCTCATACACAACCACTAAACAAAATCATATTTAAACAACAAATAAACCATCAATAAGCAAGACTCAACAGATAATTTAACCCATATTCACAAAATCACACCCTAAGAATTGGGGTTTTAGCTAGACATGTAAAAAAGATAAAAATTTATACCAATATCAGTTTCCATCAACTGGGTATGAAGAATTAAGTCTTCAAACACGTCAAGAGTGAAGAATCTTCAAGAATCACGTCCAATTTCTTGGAGTTGAAACCCTTTGAATCTTCAAGGTCTTAGAACAAAATCTCTAAAACCCTCTAAAACTTAAACTCTCCAAAAAAATGTAAAAACTTCAAATAATGGCAGTGATATGATCTCATTACTAGAAATTTAAACAAGTATTTATAGTGTTTGAAAATTTGTGCTGCGGAGGACCATTTGACGAAGTTAGTCGGGATCGCCGATACGCTCGACGATCCGCCATTTGGTCGATTTCATCGCCTTCCTGCTTTAGCCTTCATCCTCTTCGTTCTTTTCAGCCTCCTTGTTCCTTCTTGCCCAGTAGTGTCCATGCTTTGCCTCAAACTCTAAATACCTGAAACTTAAGGATTTTTCATCAGATATTGACACAATATGCATTTAAGGACACTAATTCTATCAAAATATAGCCCTAAATGAGTCCAAACTGTAGACTCATCAATACCAACTTGGCACGACCCGATTCCTCAAGCCTTGATGACACCTACTATATCCCACTAGTAGGTAGGCCAACGTGAAACCCAGAATATCTAGTAGTGGGTAAAAGGGTAGAAACCAAGTGGCAGAAACAATAACAACAAACAAGAATAGCCAAAAGAATACATACATAAGAACTGAATCCCTCCCAGAACTGGAAGTCACAAGTACACAGCCATACTAAGAGTACAAGTCCCAAAAATAGACCAACATCTTTATATACACAACTACAAAGGACCTATCTCAAGTACAAAAGACGAGACACATAATATATGTACAGAAGGAGACGACGATGATCAGGACGTTGTGCTCACCCTCACCTCCGGATGCTAGCTACTACTGGCTTGAATGGCGACGTTGATGACTGGTGCTTGGTCCTGCATCACGAAAATATATGCAGAGTGTAGTATGAGTACTAGCGAAAAGGTACCCAGTAGACATCGTAGGCTGATTGAGTAAGAATGGTAAAAGCAATAGGAAATGCTAGAATAAAACATAGACAGAGGTCACGAACAAGAAAAGTAAAGGTATGCACACGAGTGCAAGGCAAACAAACCTAACATGACTACTCCACCTGGGGCCCCATAAGACCAGAAGTTACACTCGTGCGCGAATTAAAGTAAAAACCTGAATGGACCCCCATAAGCCTGATAGGTACACAGAAAAGCTAAACTAACACTAGAGGTGATTTGTAAACCTGAAGCATTACTAAGACGTCAGTATTCCCGAGCTATGAAAGAAAGAAAACACAGAGCCTAGACCTTGAACCGCGGTTGAGTCTGTCTATAGTAGATACATCGATAGAGCCAAACTCTGCAAGGAATAACATAGATCCCGGACCTCAAACCGAGGATGTCGACTACCTGTAGATAAAGTGATATAACCCAAGGGGAGAGGGGGCCTACTCTGTATTTCGACTCCATTATAGGAGGGTAAATAAGCACCATCATGAAGAATAGAGCCTGGACAACCACGGGTGAAACCTTCTGTTAAGTTACCATGGCAGCGTAAAGCTTCCAAATAAGCCATCCATGGATATGTAATGACCCTCCAGGTCATTTCTGTGTACCTGCCTCCTTTTCATTGGTTAGAGATTTCCTATAGTGACCCTAATGCATTTATGACTTGCTGGCACTGCCAGTTTGGTTGCCTGGTCGTTCATTTGGATTTTGTGCAGCTTTCCATGTTTTAGAGGCCTTGAAGCTTGAAAAGTGACTTTTAGTTAGTTCATCAAGAAAAAATCACCAGAACGGAATTCTGATAGTTCCATCAGCTCCACAATGTCCAAATTAGGCTAGAAGCATGGTTGACTCGAGTCCCGAGTGGTGTAAGTTTAAACTATTTTTAGCATTTGACCATTGAAAATTGGCCAGCGGTTGACTTTGGTTAACATTCTTGGAAAATATGTCCGAATAAAAATTCTAACAGCGCGGTTAGCCTTGGAATGTTGACTTTGGTCTAGAATGACCTTTCGTTTGAATCCCGAGGCCTTCAGACTCATTCTGAGCCCCTCAGTGGATTTTGGTTAAAAATGGCCTTTGGAGGGGGACCTACTTTTTATCGAGATGACCTCTGATAGAAATTTCAACTGCGCCGTTGAGTCCGGAATGTCGAATTTAGTAGGGTAGCATATCTATTTTATTTTTATCGGGTTCCAAACGGATCCCGAGCACCCCGTCGGAGATTTTAAAGTTGGCATAAAAAATCATCTTTTCAGCTGATATATAAAGCTGGTGCAGGCCATTTCAGCCTCATTTCTCAATTTCAAACCTTCAGAACTCTCTCATTTCAAGTTCGATTTTGGCAATTTGAAGGTCCATCTTGTGGGGTTTTTCACAAGGAACGCGTTGGTGAGCTCAAAAACTGATTTGGGGTCTTCGTTTGAGGTAAATTTCGTGAAATACCTGCTGCCACAACCCTTTTTGTGAGCTTGATTTTGGGAATTTTTGAGACTTGATATCTCAGCCATTTTATGTCCGATTTCGGTGATTCTTAGGGATATCTTGAGTGGTTTTCCGAGGAGAACGTGTTGGCATTATTGGAATTCATACATGAAGCTTTGTTGGAGGTAAGAATTATATTTTAGCTGCTGCCATAGCCATTTTCGAGCTCAATTTTTGGGAAATTTTGGAAGATGATTTCTTGGCCATTTTAGGTCTGAATTTGGTGATTGAAGAGCCTCAATTGTGTGGGTTTTCGTGAGGATCATCGTGCCGGTTTTAGTAGTTGGGCCCTCGTTTATGGAAATTTCTTGTAAATAGCAGATGCAATTGTTGTTCATTTTTAGCGTAATTTTGGGTTTTTCGTTGCATGTTCATGTTTGGACTATTCCGACCCCTGGATTGTGTTCCAATTTGGAATACAAATTCGGAGAGATGTTTAGAACCTATTTTTGGGGTTAATTCCAGAATTTCTGCTGCGAGTCCCACTTTCCCCATTTTTGACCCCCAAATTGGTCCGCCTCCGTTTCTTGCGAATTTAGTGTCTAAATGACCGTAACAACGTAGTGATCCTAACTTTTTACATTTTCGGCCACCCTCCGGGCTCGTTCGGTGATACATACATGTTACGACTCGGAAAACTAATAGGTGAAACTAGAGCCTTACTAGTGTGTTGTTAGTTTGTTATAGGGTTTTGTGTTGTGAAATGAGTTCCCAAGTTTAGGTTGAGGGGTTTAGGGGTTAAACGACAAGGTACAACCCCCCCAAGGACCAACCAAGGGTCCTTGAGAAGGACCCCAAAGCGTAAACCCAATGCTACCCAAAAACCCAAAAGCTGCCAAATTTTGGTGACTCACAAATGGGACCTACGGGGCGTAGGTCCCACCACGCCTCATGGGGAGGCTTCGTGAGTCAAGGGACAAGATGCCAAGTTATAGACCCCACCCACGTACCTGTAGGACATGGAGTGAGTGGACCCATGGTCCGTAGGTCATGGGCGTGGGTCACCACTGCAAAAGTTGTCCAAGACTCGGCCTAGGCTAGGGTAGTTTGGTAAATTCCTTTTAAGGTTAGTTAGGTTAGGGGATGGTTTATATTTATTATTAAGAGTTAGTTAAGGCTTTTTAAAGTATTAAACACCATTTTCATTTCATTATTCCCTAAACTCAAAATTAGAAACTACCCCCTCTCCAAATAATTCTCTCTCTAGAAACCACCATTGGAGAAGAAGGAGTCAAGGTTTGGAGCTCAATATTTCATATTTCCTCTTCAATTTTGTGGAGTTTCTTCAATTGAGGTATGGTATTCTTCATCCTTGGTTAGTTTCCATCCAAGGATCCCCTTCAAAACATGATTTCAAGTTTCCATATTCCCCCAAAAGTTAGGGTTTCAATCTAAGTCATGGGTTCAATTTCAAAATGTTTACTAAGGTTTATATATGATGAATTATGATGAATTTCTCCCATGAACGCATAATTCCCCCAAAATACTAAGTTGTGAGTTTGTGATTTGGGATTGATTGATTATGGAAGCATGTGAAGAGATTTAAGTCTATATTGATTTAGTTTATTGAATTATGTCATTATTCATGCCTAAATTATAGTATTCTAGGTGTGTTGGTGAATTACATTCATGGCCTTGAAGGGCAATTTATGAAACTTAATGTATGAGTATGATGCTTATGTTTATGCTTTGTGATTGCAATAAAAGTAATGTGATTATGGATATAATGCAATGGTGTTGTTGTTGAAAGGTTATTTTCACTATACACACTCACACACTCATGAATGAAGAATGAATGAAGTTTCTATGATTATGTTAATGATGAGGTGTTGATTAAAAGGCTATTCGCAATTGTACACTAATGAATGATAATGACATGTTGTGAAAGGACTTTCTCACAATATAGGGATTCTTAGTTGAAAGGCTATTCTCATCTTTGAATCTATGAGCTATCTATGAATGAATGTTGGGTTTGAGAGGGATACTAATCCATGAGTTGAGACGGGGTATCTAGTAATAACCTTTTATCTTATAACAATGAACTAAAGTAATGAATGTTAAGTATTCCGTGGGGAATAACGCTAAGCACCGAGTGGATATGGCTTAAGATGGATGCTCATCCGTGAGTTGAGGTGGGGTATCTAGTAGCAATCTCTTGAGATGGATGCTCATCCGTGAGTTAAGGTGGAGTATCTAGTAGAAATCTCCTATCCCATAACTATGTGCGAGTCATAGGTTATAGCTAGTGGATCCACCTAGGCTAAAAGTAATGGTCCTACCATAGGCAAGTAGGAATCCCTTATCTGTAACACCGGGATTCCATGATTTACTCGCATGGTCTATGTCGGTTAAGGCTTACCCCCACAAAGAATGATAATGAACTATGGCTTATCAAGAACACTACTTAGTGTGGGTGAGGGTATGGAATTTCATTCATGCATTGCACAAGTAGGCTTTGGGAGTTGTTATGGTATGTTCCTTTATGTTATAATGTTTTAGGATTAAGGATATGAGTTAGGTACTATGGTTACTCAAGAAATCCTACTTAGTATGGGTGGTAGTATGGGATGCCATCCAAGCATTGAACGAGTAGGCTTTGAGAGGGCTATGATGTGTTTCTCTAATGTCCTAATGACCAATGAAATGAATGTGCTCCTAATGAAGCTAATGAGAATGTTGACTTAAATGCTTAATATGATGATGCATGCTTTACTTGGATTGTATTATGAGTTACTTTCCTTGTCATGACCTATGAAATGTATGTGTTTCTTATGTATGAGTATTGACTAAGGATGAGTATGAAAATAAGGTAAGGTCATCGAAGGTGGCCTCAAAGTGGTACTTAGTAAGAATGGTAGTATGGGATGCTATTCTTACATGTCACCAGTATAGCTTAGGGTTACCTAAGTCGAATGTTCTAATATGATGTAATGACTTATATGATGATTATACTTATATCTTATGCCTTTTGCTAAAGTTCATGATGTTTTGTCACAAATTGGCATATAGCATGGTTTTCAACCAACATGTCCTTTTAAGCATGGTTTTTGCATGGCTATCATACTTGGTACATTTTTGTGTGCTAACCCATATTTCTCCATTTTCTACAAAGTGTAGGTTCCAGCATTTGAGTTGATTCCTTCTAGTTCAAAGGGCTTGGATTGAGTTCTTCCAAAGCCTGTGGTATGTCCTCATGGATCCGAGGACATGTGCTTTATTGATGTTTCATGTCTTTCATTGTACTAGATACTTTTTAGACTTTCTATTGTAAGGGTTGTGACCCTACTTTTGATTCAAGATGTTTTTAGATGGCCATGTGAGACAAGTAGACTTCCGCTATTTTATAAGATGTTTTCGACTGTATGGATTAAAAGAAATTTTAAATTCTGCACTATTTGTATTATCTTATATGATAACCTGTTATGAGGCTTGTATGAGACTTTTCAAAGTCTTATACGCTGTGTTACTCCTAGGGTATACCCCTGGGCCGTAACAAACATGGTGTCATAGCACAAGGTTTTGGGATGGTTTTTAGGATTGATGTCTCACAAGCCACGTCGAGTAGAGTCTTGTTCATAGTGTTAGGCGTGCCATATTTATGAATGAGATGCTATAAGACGTTAGGAAACTACAGTTCTTTCATTACTCTTTGAGTCATGCCATAGAGTTTAGCTCTATAAAAGTCCTTTTCCTAACCCTTCTCTTGTGTTTATAGGATATGAATACAAGAAGAGCGAATGCAAAGAAGATGTAAAAGGCGATTGTGAATGAGGGATTTCCTCCCCAAGGTCACCAGGGTAATCAAGTTCCTCAAGGCAATCAAGATCCAGTTGAAAATGTGACCCTAGAAGAGTTTAGGACCACTATCCAAATGATGACTCAAGCTATGATGGTTCAAGCTCAAGCCGTGACAACTCAAGCCAATAGGGATGTTAGGCCTCGTGTGAATCCTAATGTGAGTACTATGGCTTCGATGTTGAGGGATTTTTCTAGGATGAACCCTCCCGAGTGTCTTGATTCCAAGGTGGATGAGGATCCCCAAAGGCTCATTGATGATGTAGGTAAGATACTTAGTGCTATGGGAGTGTCTTCGGAGGAGAAGGCGGAGCTAGCTGCCTACCAACTAAAAGATGTAGCTCAAATTTGGTATGAACAATGAAATGATGAGAGACCAATGGGAGCGGGTCCCATAAATTGGGAGGTGTTCAAAGAAGTATTCCTTGATAGGTTTTTCCCCCTAGAGTTGAGGGAACGAAAGTTGATAGAATTCATGAACCTTCAAAAAGGGGGTTCGTGTGAAATAGTATTCTCTCAAGTTCACCCAATTATCCAAATATGCCCCAACCTTGGTGGCAAACTCGAGGGCTAGAATAAATAATTTTTTTATGAGAGTGTCTGGTTTGGTTGAAGAAGAATGTCGTACGGCCATGCTCCATCATGACATGGATATTTCAAGGCTCTTGGTATATAATCAACAAATTGAAGAGACAAAACTCAAGAAAATGAATAAGGAGAGAAAAAGAGCTAGGTTTGATGAACAAGGTCAACCAAGGTTCAAAAGGAGGTCCTCCAACCAAGATTCCCCAATGGTCAATAAGGATAGGGTGTCTAACCCTAATTCTCAAGGAGGGAATGGAAGCGGTTCTTCTTTTGAAAGATCTACACGTGCGAAGTGTGGGAAACAACATTTGGGTAAGTTCCTCATCGGCACATATGGTTGCTTTGGGTGTGGAAAGAAAGGTCATAAGATGAAAGATTGCCCAACACTCTCGACAAAAGAAAGAGATGCGGAGCAAGCTTCTCTTAATGGTATGGTTCCTATCCCTCCAAATTATGGTCATTTCTATGCACTCCGATCTAAAGAGGATAAAGGAACCCTTCCGGATGAAGGCACCAGTATGTTGATAGTTTATTATGGTTGTGAATGTTTATTTAAGGTCCCTATGCTCTTTTTATGTTAGCCTTAGTGTGGGTTTAATCCCAAGGGGGAGATGGTATGTTGAATAGTAATGGTGTTGAGAGTTCTGATATACTTATCTCTTTCCTTCTATTCCTATTCAAGCTTGATACCAAGAGTTCCTTGTAGCTTGTTTCATTTGTTTGGAGTCATGTGTGATTATGTGTTTCCATGGTCTCTGTATGATATGCATGTTCTTGATGAATATATGTTTAATGAGAAAATGAGTTTTCATGATTTATGTTCCTCATGTTGATGTGCATTTAGTATGAGTTGCCTATGTGCTTCATGAGGTTAAATTGTTGAACATGCCTAAATGTGCTTTTAAGAGTAATTGCATAATTTTCTAAATGTTGTTATGATGAGAATGATTTGAGTTGGAGAAGGTAATTCCTCCAATGAAATGAGAAATGTTGAAGGTTTTATGAAATAATGAATTCGTAGATGTAGTTCCTACTTTCTTGTGTTGCATGGAGTATGTTTGAGATGGAGTTGATGTTCCCTCCTAGTTTTGTGCATTGTTTATGACGTTTCATGCATGATGGGCTGCTAATCTTGAATCTTTATTTCCCTAAAGTGTTTAAAGTGTCATTCGAGAACAAATATTCCCAAGGGGGAGATATTGTTACGACTCGGAAAAACTAGTAGGTTGAACTAGAGCCTTACAAGTGTGTTGTTGAGTTTGTTATGGGATTTTGTGTTGTCAAATGAGTTCCCGAGTTTGGTTTGATGGGTTTAGGGGTTAAACGGCAAGGTACGACCCCCCAAGGACCAAACAAGGGTCCTTGAGCAGGACCCCAAAGCCTAACCCCAATGCTGCCTGAAAACCCAAAAGCTGCCAAATTTTGGTGACTCACGGATGGGACCTATGAGGAAAGGTCCCACAACACCGCGTGGGGAGGCTTCGTGAGTCAAGGGCCAAGATTCCAAGTTGCATACCTCACCAACGGACCTGCAGGATTGGGCATGAGTGGACCCATGGTCAATGGGTAATGGGTGTGGGTCACCGCTGCAAAAGCTGTCTAAGACTTGGCCTAGGCTAGGGTAGTTTGCTAAATTCCTTTTAAGGTTAGTTAAGTTAGGAGATGGTTTATATTGATTATTTAGAGTTATTTAAGGCTTTTTAAAGTATTAAACACCCTTTTTCAATCCATTATTCCCTAAACTCAAAATTAGAAACTACCTCCTCTCCAAATAATTCTATCTCTAGCAACCACCATTTAAGAAGAAGGAGTCAAGGTTTGGAGCTCAAGATTTCAAATTTACTCTTCAATTTCGTGGATTTTCTTCAATTGAGATATGTTAGTGTTCATCCTTTGTTAGTTTCCATCAAAGGATCCCCTTCGAAACATGATTTCAAGTTTCCAAATTCTCCCAAAAGTTAGGGTTTCAATCTAAGTTACGGGTTCAATTTCAAAACGTTTCAAAGGTTTATATATGATGAATTATGATTGAATTGATGAATTATGATGAATTTTCCCCATGAACCTATGATTCCCCCAAAATACTAAGTTGTGAGTTTATGGTTTGGGATTGATTGATTATGGAAACATGTGATGAGATTTAAGTCTATATTGATTTTGTTTATTGAATTGTGTCATTATTCATGCCTAAATTGTAGTATTCTAGGTATGTTGTTGAATTGTGATTCATGGCCTTGAAGGGCAATTTATGAAAGTTGATGTATGAGTATGATGCTTGTGTTTATGTTTTGTGATTGCAATAAAAGTAATGTGATTATGGCTATAGTGTAATGGTGGTGTTGTTGAAAGGTTATTTTCACTATACAGACTCACACAGTCATGAATGAAGTTTCTATGATTATGTTAATGATGATGTGTTGATTGAAAGGCTATTCTCAATTGTACACTAATGAATGATAATGACATGTTGTGAAGGACTTTCTCACAATATGGGGATTGTTAGTTGAAAGACTATTCTCATCTTTGAATCTATGATCTATCTAATGAATGAATGCTGGGTTTTAGATGAATAATTATCCATGAGTTGAGGCGGGGTATTTAGTAACAATCTCTTATCTCATAACAATGAACTAAAGTAATGAATGTTAAGTACTCCGTGGGGAATAATGCTAAGCATCGAGTGGATATGACTTGATATGGATACTCATTCGTGAGTTGAGGTGGGTATCTAGTAGTAATCTCTTGAGATGGATGCTCATCCGTGAGTTGAGGCAGAGTACCTAGTAGAAATCTCCTATCCCATAACTATATGCCCTCATAGGTTATTGCTAGTGGATCCACCTAAGCTAAAAGTAATGGTCCTACCTTTGGCAAGTAGGAATCCCTTATCTGGTATGGGTAACACCGGGATTCCATGATGCTCACATGGTCTATGTCGGTTAGGCTTACCCCAACAAATAATGATAATGAACTTTGGCTTCTCAAGAATGTACTACTTAGTGTGGGTGGGGGTATATGACATCCATGCATTGCATAAGTAGGCTTTAAGAGTAGTCATGGTGTGTTCCTTTATGTTATTATGTTGTAGAATTAAGGATATGAGTTAGGTACTATGGTTACTCAACAAGTCCTACTTAGTATGTGTGGTAGTATGGGATGCCACCAAGCATTGCACGAGTAGGCTTTGAGAGGGCTATGGTGTGTTTCTCTAGTGTCCTAATGACTAATGAAATGAATGTGCTCCTAATAAAGCGAATGAGAATGTTGACTTAATTGCTTAATGTGATGGTGCATGCTTTACTTGGATTGTATTATGAGTTACTTTCCTTTTCATTACCTATGAAATGTATGTGTTCCTTATGTATGAGTATTGACTAAGGATTAGTATGAAAAAAAAGGTACGTTCATCTAAGGTGGCCTCAAAGTGGTACTTAGTAGCAATGGTAGTATGGGATACTATTCTTACATTGCACTAGTATAGCTTAGGGTTACCTAAGGTGAATGTTCTAATATGATGTATTGACTTATATGATGATTATACTTGTATCTTATGCCTTTTTGCTAAAGTTCATGATGTTTTGTCACAAATTGCCATATAGCATGGTTTTCAACCAAAATGTCCTTTTAAGCGTGGGTTTTTCATGGCTATAATACTTAGTACATTTTTGTGTGCTAATCCATATTTCCCCATTTTTCTACAAAGTGTAGGTTCCACCATTTGAGTTGATTCCTTCTAGTTCAAAGGACTTGGATTGATTTCTTCCAAAGCTTGTGGTATGTCCTCATGGATCCGAGGACCAGTGCTTTATTGATATTTCATGTCTTTCATTGTACTAGATACTTTTTAGACTTTCTATTGTAAGAGCCGTGACTCTACTTTTGCTTCAAGATGTTTTTAGATGGTCATGTGATACAAGTAGACTTCCGTTGTTTTAAAAATTGATTTTGGTTGTATAGATTAAACGAGTTTTTTAAATTTCGCACTATTTCTATTATCTTATGTGGTGACATGCTATGAGGCTTGTATGAAAATTTTTGAAGTCTTATACGCCGTGTTAGTTCTATGGTATACCCCTGGGTCGTAACAATAAAATTTCAGTTTGGTTTTCTTGTCACTGTGAGATGGTTAGAGGATATAGAAAATGGTTACGAAGAGTTTCCCATGAATTTTAGATGCAGGAATCCTTAGATGACTTATTTGAAAGCTTTACGTTGCCGTGGTAACTTAACAAGAGGTTTCACCCACGGTCCGAGGTCCAGGCTCTGTTCTTCCTGCTGCTCCTTTTTTACCCTCCTATAATGGAGTCGACATATAGAGTCCCCCCCTTGGGTTATATCACTTTATCTATGGGTAGTTGACATTTGCGGTTCGAGGTTCGGGCTCTGTGCTATCCCTTGCAGAGTTCGGCTCTGTCAACGTATCTACTATAGGCAGACTCACCCACAGTTCGAGGTCTAGGCTCTATGTTTCCTTTATTTCATAGCTCAAGAATACTGACATTTTTGTAATGCTTCAGGTTTACAAATCTCCTCTAGTCTTAGTTTAGCTTCTCTGTGTACCTGTCGGGCTTATGGGGGTCCGTTCGGGTTTTTACTTCAATTTACGCATGAGTGTACCTCATGGGCTTATAAGGGCCCAGTTGGAGTAGTCACAAGGATTGTTTACCTTTTACTCGTGTGCATACCTTTACTCTTCTTGTTCGTGACCTTTGTCTGTGTTTTATTCTAGCATTTCCTATTGCTTTTACCTTTCTTACTCAGTCGGCCTATGATGCTTACTGGGTACCTTTTCACTAGTACTCATACTACACTCTGCATCTATTTTTGTGATAGAGGATCGATCACCAGTCAACATCGCAGCCATTCAGCCTACTAGTAGTAGCCAGCATCTGGAGGTGAGGGTGAGCACATCGGGAGATCATCATCGTCTTTTCCGTACATATATTTTGTGGTTCCTTTGTAGTTGCATATATTTTTGTATGTTGGTCCACTTTTGGGACTTGTACTCTTAGTATAGCTCTGTACTTGTGACTTCAAGGTTCTGGGTGAGATTCAGTTCTTATGTATGTATTCTTTTGGCTTGCTTTATTCCTTTTTGTTGTTATTGTTTCTACCACTTGGTTTATGCCCTTTTACCCACTACTAGTTGTTCTGGGTTTTGGGTTGTCTTACCTACTGGTGGGATATAGTAGGTGCCATCACGACTCGAGAAATCGGGTGGTGACAAGTTGGTATCAGAACCCTAGGTTCATCGGTTTCACTTGTACAGAGCTAACGTCTAGTAGAGTCCTGCGAATCGGTGCCGAGACATTCGTGACTTAACTTTGGGAGGCTACAAGATGTCGTTAGGAAGATTCCCTGTTTGGTATCATTTTCATGCATCGTATGTCTAAATTGGTTTCATGAAATCTCAATTTGTTTCACTCTTATTCTTATGTGTTTGCTTATTGCGCTCCTCAATTGAGTATGAGCCTTGAGCCCTTAGTAGTGTGATACGTCCAAACTTACACCTCAATTAAGAGATATAAATGTCGAAGTCAATTTATAGAACTCAACGTGAGTTGAGGTCGATCCCACAGAGAATTTATTTACAGAAAGGATTTCACTGTTGCGTTTACTCAAATGTTGTTATTATTTCCTAACGAAATAGTTATAGAAAGTAAAATGGGTTTAGTTGTGATGTTCTATTAACTAAAATTGGTAATCAAAATCTAGATTAACAATTAATAGAGTTATAATTTCTAAAGTTGTTTCGATGATTAAATGAAACTACGATTGTTTTCCCCATAACGTTACATCTAATGTCCTTTTGTAATTGAGTTTCAGGCAATTTATCTCTACAAAATGCATACGAGTTAAATATATCTGATATTTCTTAGTCTAATCAGATAATTTTTACTCTTGTCCTCTCGGTCCTAGAGTTTTACTAGCTTTACCCTCGCTTACAATAGTGTTAAAGTTCTTTTCTCTTGAACTCGAACTTTAACTCCATTTCTTACGGTTAATTGAGCTTTTTCATAACTATCATTTTTCTCTCGAACAAATGACAGATACAGGCTCACTCCAATGTGTGCACTCATTAGAATACATGAATAAAAAAAGCTAAATTAGAATTTGCAAATATAAATCGCCTATAACTCGTTATACAGAAATACATTTCAATTTATGTCATAGATCCCACAATCCCAGTTGTGTATTTAGCCACTCATGATTTCACGTAAACATTAACAGGAATATAATAAAAACATGATGAGAAAAATACTTACGAAAATAAGCAAATTGATACGTACTTTGATAATTCAAGAATCGGAAATTCAACTTCCAAACTTGATTCGATGTTAATCTTCAAAACCAAAATCTTCGAATAATGGAAACTATGTTCTTTGTTCAAGTTAAGACGAGATAAAAACAAAAAATGACCTAATTAATTCAAATAAAGTGTTTTAAAAAGAGTCCTACTCGAAGTAGGACCGAACTGTCGGACCCTTCACGACCGCTTCCATGACCCGTCAAGGGCTTCACGGTCCGTGAATCCCTTCGTGATCTTCACTTGGACTCACCCAAAATAGGTTCTTCAAGACCTGTACACTGTATCATCACCATGGACCCCACCACGACTCGTGACAATGACCACGGTCCGTGTAGTTGTCCATGGTCTTCACTTGTGGAATTCTCTCTTCAACTTTCTAATGCTCCTTCACTGTATCATTTACCACGGACACCACCACGACTCGTGACGATGACCATGGTCCGTGTAGTAGTCCATGGTCTTCACTTGGTCAATTCCTTTTTCAACTTTTCATTGCCCATTCATTGGCTCATTTTCACGACTCGCACCTGGACCATTGTGAGGACCACGACCCGGAAGGCTGTTTGTTGTCTTCACTTGGTTTAATTTTCGTTCAATTCCTCCAACCCTCAGCACTGGTTCAACTTCGACAATCATCTCCATGATCAGTAGTGAAGACCACAGCCCGTAAGGTCGTCCGTGGTCTTTAACTTCCACTGTCACTGAATTTTCATATTTTCTATTTTCTTTCACTTCCACTTGTTTCACCTGTACAAACACTACCAAGCACATTATATCCACATAAATACACTTGATTCTAGTATTAATTCTTAGTTTTCAAGCATCAAATGTGCCAAAATTTCATGGCACATCAACACCCTCAACTTAGAATCATTACTTGTCCTCAAATGATGAGAAAACAATACATTCAGACCTCAAATCATTCAAACACTTTTGAAACTATGCAGCAGCCATCTCAAACACAATTTGTATCCAAAACCATGAATGTAACAAGCAAGGATCAATCTATGACATCTCCTTACTCACAGTCGATTATGCTTATGCCTGTGAATTATCAGCTAACACAATCTACTCTCAAATGCAATAACTGTGTCCTTACACCAAAGAAGTCCCCCACTCATGATAATTAGGACTAAGTACTACACTCGCATTCTCAAAGAACTTCTAACACTAACAACAAACTACCATAGGCTTGCCCTTGTTTTCTACGCTCTATCTTTCAAACACCTGGAATAGGATCACTGTAGGACTTTATCAGCTTGTAACATAGGCTCAGGCTAGGGAATGGATATTTGGGTTTGTGAGTGACTAGTCCCATGGTTCTCGAAAGTTTCGTTTGAACACAACTCTTTTCTAAGCGATTCCCTCTTTTCCTTCATTTCAGCACATCCCGACAACTATTATTTTCTTTTTTTATTTCTTCTTTTTCTTTTCTTCTTTTTTTATATGCATTCAGCTCACTGGTTGAACCTTCTTTTTCACTTCTTCTTTCTGCTCGGATTGTAATAACCCTCAACTTAGGCTTTTGGCCTGAGTTGTGACATTGTATCTTCGGAGACCAAAGGATATGATATTTATTTACTGGGTAAGAACAAAAAATGATTTTTAGGCTCAAATCGGGTTCAAGTGATAAGCTTTTTATTTGGTTTCTTTATTTTTGGCTTTTTTTAATGGATTATAAAAGATTGCCTACTGATCCTTTCCTATCTGGTGATTTTTTAGATCTAAGCAAGACTACTCGGGCAAGTTTTAGTTTCTACTCCTAGCGTTAGACTTCGAGCAAAACTCACACACACATGACACAAGACTACATTCTCCGATTTCTTGGTTCACCAATTTATTTATCAGACTAGCAATGTTTAACATGTAAGTGTCTAAGATGTCATCTAAATATCCTAACAGTCAAATTTCGGATTAAGGTCCACAATTTTCACAGACTAGCTGCTGCAAGCTCAACACACAAACACTGCATATTCTTATCACAACAAAAACAAAACCATCACTGTTCACATAATACATACAAAGTCAACCTCCATTCATCCTAACAGTTAGAATGGTAGGTTGCTCACCACCCCCTCCCCAAACAAAAAACTTTTCCCTTAAAGTCGATGAAGAAAATAAAAATAAGGCAATGAGGAGGGTCATACCTACGACACTCCAGGGTCGGTATCCAGATCAGCATTGACAATTTATCAATGGGAGCAGTATAAGAACTTAGTGTATGATCAGGCTGGCTACCACTCACTGGGACATGTACTCCGCTACCAGAAGCTCCAGCTAACACTGCATCTCTCTATTATTGCTCAAATGCTTATTTTTCTCGAGCTTCTTTCCTTGATTCCCTGCGGGCTTTCTTTTGTTGCTTTCTTTCCTCTCTAGACAGGTCAGCAGGTAGCTCTTCATTAGATTCTCCGGCTTTGTGTTTCTTCTTGCCAGACTTACTCTTGGGTAGTTCACCCCAGAAATTTTCAAGTGATTTAGTGGAAGGTGCTTGATTGAGAAATTGTATCAAAGAATCTGGCATGACCCGAGTGGGCACATGTACTAGATTTTCAGCCAGTTTAGCAACCTGAGTTCGCATCTTGACCAATTGTGATTTGAACTCTTCAGTAACTACTAAATCAGCGGCCTGGAATCGATCTTGGACAAGGGTCTCCAAACCATCTATTATGTCTTTTAAGACAGCCAGCTCCTTTCGTATCTCATATTTTATCTCTTTCTTTGCATCTAACACATCTCTCTCTATTAGCTGAGGCATCCGATTTACAATCTGGTCGACTAAGGTCCTGGTTTAGCGCTGATATGCAACCAATTTCTCAAGGAAAAGCATAGGAATAGTGACATAAGTACCCGGAGCCTGTGAGGCTGAAGCTGGTGGTGGTGGTGCCTCTGTTGAAGGCTATGATGACTCTTTTTATTATGGGCCTCTATCCGCTTGTAGGATGTCAATTAGTACGTGAGGAACAACAACCAAAGTACCCACAGCTCCAGATTTCGCATCAAAGAGATGGTTCATGACATATTTAAATTTAGAAGATTGGGTGAGTCTGAAGGCTTCATCCCATCTGTCAACTAGCCTGTTTGGGGGAATATTCACTTGTTGACACAATTTGATATCAAACAAGGGAAATAGAAGTCCAGCTCTCTCATTCAGTGCCCTGTCTCTCATCTCGATAGCTATAATCCACACCATATTTATCGGGTAACCAACCTTGAGGCACGCTACCAAAGAAGCCAGTGAAGGAGACAAATATTATGATTAGCTGTCAGTCTCAATTGTGCACAGAAAATAGCCCACCAAACCTTGGCTGGAAAAGATAGTGAAGCTTTAGTAATGAGTGTTGGCATTTCTGTGACCCAAACTGCATTCTCCCCATCTACGGCAATTTGCCTAGCAATCCAGTGCAAGACCCTCTCTCGAAAACTCTGAATCTCCATCTCAGTAACACTGGTGAGCGCATGATGTTTGCCCTAAAAAAGTCCAACTAAAGCTGGTGCAGTGTATTTCGGGCCATACAGCATCCTATTGATAGTATCCTCGAATATATCTATCGATTTGCCCCAAACCATAATTGAGTTGAGTGGACCCCAGGTACTGGCAATGTCTTTCTGCCCCCATTTAGTTGTCTTAGTTTCTGTAGTGAAGTTCATCAATGTGGCTGCATAAGACGCATAAAACTCTCTAGCCAGGTGGCTAGAATATTCTCCAGGTGCATTATTCATCCAGTCAAACTGATGAAACTAGAAAATCCGATAAATGTCAGGAAATGCTTTAATATCAGCCACCACCACTCTAGTCTCATGCATGATTGATCTCTTCTTGAAACTGCAAGACTTGGTCACAATTCCATTATTAAAGAAGTCCTCGCACCTGTTCACAGTCCACATAGAGCATAAACATTCTATCAGTTGATGTCTCGCTGTGGGATCAACTTCATAGATGTTCACATATTGCACCATGGTGTCGTCAGTGGTGATCTCTTCATCTCCTCCTAATGCACCTTCCTCTTCATGCACTCCAGTTTCAGCTTAGGTATTGACTGTAGGTAGAAGTGTGGTAGTATCTTCCTGAGGGCCACTTGCCGACTCTGAACTTCCTCCTGAACCATTATCAGACTGGCTACCTGAACCAGCATTAGAGTTACTTGTCGATTCCTCACCACTACCGAAACTACTACCTCCCTCTTCAGACTGGGGAGGAGCGTCCTGGAGAATGGCCCTCACTGTTCTGGATCTAGTATCTCGAGGTGGGTGATCTTCAAGTGTAACATTTATCTGTACCTCTGAACTACTAGACTCCTAAGTATGATCACCTTCAGATTACGAAGCAGTAGGTGAGGAAGTGGATCTGTGTTCTTTCTTCGGGGAGCCATAGTACTTGAACAATACAAACACCCATTAATAGCCAATTCAGTAAAATGACACACTACCGGGTACTCAGACTTCCCCTGTGTAATTACATCGTGATGCATTGCCTTAAGAATACCGTCACCCAATCTATCATTAGGAAGGGCCACGAAATCAAAAAATGAAACAGAAATAAAAGTACAAAAAGTAAACTATACAAAATTAGTAAACTATACAGGAACTCACACGGGCCGTAGTAGGTACCACAGTCCATAAAACCTCTCATGGATTTATCACAGAATCAGTGTGCAACAGTGGTTTAACCAAGTATTGTTCACAGATGGTTGCATAGTCCTTGGAGTGTACCACGGTCTGTGATAATGCTTGTGAACCTTTCTAATGGGTGGATAGACTTCAAGTGTGGTCCACGAGTGGTTTCATGGCTCGTGGTGGCCTCCACGGTCCGTGAAGCCTATCGTGGTCTTACTCTTGGCCATTCATTCAATCATTGTCTCTCCCAACTTAACTATAGTATAGGATGACAACACCAAAACCCCATTCTTTTAGCACAAAGCACAACATGACTACTACTTCACTGACATTCATCAAGAAAAAAAGCAAACAAACATTATTCATCCAACATACACATACCCACACTTCAACATGATTTCTACACAAATTTAACCACTCCACATGAGCTTACACCCAATTTAGACAAAACCCACAACTAGTTCACATCAACACAACTTGTTCATCACATGATCATGCGAAATTCGACTAGATCAAAGTAGTTCTAACTCGCTTTTAGACAAGATCAAACTTATAGCAAGTGATAAGAGAACTTACTTGGAATGTAGAGGAAAATTTCACTTACAAAGAAGAACAGTGAACTCGACTTGAAATTCTTGACAACTTAGGATTGGGGCTTCGATTCTTTGATGAACTAAGGATTTATGGATGATGGGAACCATTTTTAACTTTTTAAGAACCGATATAGGAGGAAGAATGGGGAGAAAAAGCCGACCTTTGGCACTTGAGGGCTTAAATTACGTTTACTTCAAGTTTTGTTTCAATGTGGGTCAGGTCGGGTACTGGTGCTGCTGGGTAGTAGATGACGGACCGTGATGGGGATCACGGTCCTTGGAAGCATTCGTGAACATGACTTAAAACTAAAAATTTTACCTGAGGTTCACGAGAGGCTAGACGGTCCGTACGAAGTCTAACGGACGTTGAACCCTTTTGTGAACCACTTTACAGTAGCCTTCATATCCTGTAGGTGGTTGTGATGGACTGTGAAGTTGCCTGTGAAGGGCACCACGGTCCGTGGGAATGCCCGTGAAGGGCTTCCTGCACCAGTTTTGTAATTTTGAGTCCAAATATTTCCTGCACACATCAACACATTGTGACTTTATATAAACAAAGAAAAATGAGGAAAAGTAAACTACCTATTACAAATACAATCTTGGGTTGCCTCCAAAACAGCGCACAATTTAACGTCACAGTACGACACATGTTACTTGATTACTCAGACTTCATCAAGTTTACATTCTTCCACAATTTTCACGTCTTCTGGAACACCCAAGTATGCCTTGATTCGCTGACCATTGGCCTTGAACCTCTCACCCTCGTCATTTTCAAGATCAATAGTAGCACCCTACTGGAACACCTGAGTTACCTTAAAAGGCCCAGACCATTTGGATCTCAACTTCCACAAAGTGTAGAATTGAAAAGTAACACCAAATCACCAGGAGTGAAGGTTCTCTTCTCAATATGCTTATCATGATACAACATCATACAGTGCGGACCTCTCATACACTCTCAAATGGAACTCATCCATCTCATTAATTTTGTCCAGTCTCAGGTTTGTAGTTTTGTCACACCCCAACCCTAGGTGAGGCGAATAAGAACCGTATAACGCATGCTTTACAAGTGACCAATGAGGAGAGAATGAACTACTATGCATATAGATTTACTAATGAGAAGCTACATATACAACACATGTCGACTAGCTGAACCGATACATGTGACAAGAAAAACTATGAATACATATGATAGCTTTACAATGCCTACAAAGCCTCTATCGGAATGCATGATTGTACAATTACAAAATATGCATAGTAAAGACTCGGGAAAGCTCTGAATCAACCTGGAGCTCACCAACAACCTCTCAGTATCATATGCTTCTATTGGGGAGATCTATTGGTTGAGTAACGGTACCTGCAACATGAAATGCAGCGTCCCCGATAAGGGACGTTAGTACGAAATAATGTACTGAATATGTAAATCATAATATAACCATATGTAAAATGAGAGCTCAAGTGAAACCAAATAGATAAGGATTAGAGACCACCTTTGCTTATACTTGTGGAATCGTGTATGTTGCATTCTTTTCTTTACTTTTCTGTGCGTTATAATCTTTATAAGGAATATGATACAAATGACCAGTTGGTCAGTAGTAGAAGAGGATGACCCATGCT
Organism: Solanum commersonii; assembly: GCA_029007595.1. NCBI lineage: Eukaryota > Viridiplantae > Streptophyta > Magnoliopsida > Solanales > Solanaceae > Solanum > Solanum commersonii. The sequence continues at coordinate 35,381 of JAJTWQ010000458.1, read as the reverse complement.
AGGCATTTTAACCCCTGGGATGTTGTCCTCATAATTCCACAAATTGGGATCGGCCCATGCTAGGCTTTCGCCCCTGAGCTGCCACCCTTCTATACCATTTGGGATCAACCCATGCTAGGCTTTCTCCCCTGAGCTGCCACCCTTCTATACCAATTGGGATAGGCCCATGCTAGGCTTTTGCCCCTGAGCTGCCACGCTTCTATATTAATTGGGATCGACCCACGCTAGGAATTTCCCCCCGGGTTGCCACCCATAATTATACAAATTGCTTCACTTAGATTCTTTAATCTTTGAGATTGTTGTTTTGATGCTCATAACTCTTTTGAGATTGTTCTTTTGATGATCATAACTCTTTTGATATTGTTGTTTTTTCGGTCATAATCATTGTTGAGATTTGGAGCTATGGACCAGTAGTAGAAGACATATGAGTATGGACTTACAATAATAACAATGACATGGGAAGCAAATGTGACACCAACGTAATACTTAGGAGCTTATATTACTCAGTAAGCATTTTGACATCTCACATTGAAGCACATATCAAGTGAAGACATTTAACATTCAACCAAGAGATTTGAACTCTATATGACAGCCAAATACTCACTAACTAATATCAAATACAAGGTATACATGAGCGTGGAACTAAGGGAGAATGTAAAGTTGGCAAGGTATGGGCAGATTGTATATCCAACTTATAAACATATGTATCATGTGTAATCTAGGATAATTTTGATTTATAAAAGTGGAATACGTGCCAAGGGTACTTTGACAATTAAACAAGTTTAAACCTTACATGCTAATACTTGGTAGAGTAAGCACGTACATTTAGTAATAAACTCATATAGAGTACTCACTTTAGTGCTCTAGGGAGTAGCAACTGCAACTATGGATCAGTCACTACCAAGGTCACTTAGAAACCTTACTTTGTAATACAAGTGTTGGATTCATGCCAAAGAAATAGGAAATCGAATAGCCTTACATACCTTACTACACAACTTTGGATTATAATGAGTTAACCATCTTCCTTTTAGATTATTTATCTACAATGGAGTAAATAATAAAACTAGCATTAGTAGTTGATAAACAAGTTTAGGCTACTTGATCAGACCAAAATAGTAATTGGCAGTAAGTCTATAATCAATCCCATCAAGGGTGTTCTTCCCACCCATTCTCCTATAATTTTTTTCATATACTATACAACCTTCTTAGATGGTCCTCTGAAAATCCTCAGGCTTCATAACGTTTGGAAATCAATATATAAAGGGACGACAGGAAGTAAGCTCATGCACTACTCAATTAGTAGTGTATCACTACACTTTCAATGTTCTATCCTATAACCAGTTCCCATGACTTCTCTGCACATATCCAGCCACACCCCCTTATTTTACTTTACACAAAATAGTCCCTAAGAATCACAATGTGGAAATAGTAATATGAACATACGGCTTGCGATCAACATCCCGTGAGTTCCAACTAACCTTACATTTAAGATGCTCAAAACGAGCGCACAATAAAAATTTAAGGGGACTCCACTCCATGGCTGTCCCAACCAGCACCTCATTCCTGAGCATTTACCAAGCTCACACCATATAGAGACAACACTCCTTAGTTTATTAACACATAAAAACTTTCACAAACAATGCAAGAACAAGAGAGGGATGAAAATTTCCATAGCTTACCCTGCTGGACAGAAACCTCACTTGCTAAGACTTGGATTCTTCAAGGTTTAGGTTGTCCTCTCCCCCTTAACTTGATGTTAAATCAACAAGTAAAAAAAAATTGTTTTTTTTTTGGACATTTACGTTAAAGAGTAAAATTTTGATCATTTTTTTCTTTTTATATTCTAAGGCCATTGGTGCAGTTTGAAATTTTTTTGAGGTCTTTTGATAACTTTTCTTGATTTTTATATGTTTTGTACATTTACAAGGAAAAATAATTTTTTAAATATTTTTCGGATAGTTACGCAAAAGAGTAACATTTTTAATATAATTTTGTTTTGATATTCTAAGGTCGCTGGTACAGTTTAAGCATTTTTTGAGGTGTTTTGATTTACATTTCTTGATTCTTATATCTTGGGGACATTTACTATAAAAAAATGTTTTTTTTATTTCCAGATAGTTACGTTAAAGGGTAAAAATTAGAATATTTTTTTGTTTTGATATTATAAGTTCATTGGTTAAGTTAAAGAATTTTTTGAGATGTTTTGATGTACTTTGCTTGATTTTTATATCTTTTGGACATTTCGAGGAAAACATAATTTTTTTGTTATTTTTCGGACATTTATGAAAAAGAATAAAATTTTGATCATTTTTTTGGTTCGATATTCTAAGGTCATTGGTGTAGTTTGAGATTTTTTTGAGGCATTTTGATGTACTTTTCTTGATTTTTGTACGTTTCGTACATTTACGAGGAAAAATTAATTTTATTTTATTTTTTGGATAGTTACGAAAAAGAATAAAATTTTGATCCCTTTTTGATTTGATATTCTTAGGTCGCTGGTGCAGTTTGAGAATTTTTTGAGGTGTTTTGATGTACTTTTTCTTGATCTTTATATCTTTCAAGCATTTATTAGGAAACTTATTTTTTATGTTATTTTTCGGAAAGTTACGAAAAAGAGTAAAATTTTGATCATTCTTATGTTTTGATTTGCTAAGGCCATTGGTGCAGTTTGAGTTTTTTTTTTGAGGTGTTTTAAGGTTCGTTTCCTAATTTTTATATGTTTCGTACATTTACGAGGATTTTTTTTTTGATTTTTTTTGAATTGTTACAAAAAAGAGTAAAATTTTGATCAATTTTTTGTTTCGATATTACAAGGTTATTGGTGCAGTTTGAGAATTATTTGAGGTGTTTTGATGTACTCTTCATGATTTTTATATGTTTCGTACATTTACAAGGAAATATTAATTTGTTTTGTTATTTTTGGATAGTTACGAAAAAGAGTAAAATTTTGATCATTTTTTGTTTCGATATTCTAAGTTCATTGTTTTAGTTTGAGAATTGTTTGAGGTGTTTTGATGTACTTTTCTTGATTTTTATATATTTCGTACATTTATGAGGAAAAATGAAATTTTTTATTATTTTTCAGACAGTTAAAAAAAAGAGTAAAATTTAGATCATTTTTTCGTTTCGATATCCTAAGGTAATTGGTGAAATTTGAGAATTTTTTGAGGTTTTTTGATGTATTTTATTTGATTTTTATATGTTTCATACATTTATGAGGAAAAAATAAGTTTTTATTTTATTATTCGGACAGTTACGAAAAAGTATAATTTTTTTATCATTTTTTTGTTTCGATATTCATTGGTGCATTTTGAGAATTATTTGAGATGTTTTTATGTACTTTTCTTAATTTTTATATGTTTCGTACATTTACGAGGAAAAAATAAATTTTTATTGTTATATTTTGGAAAGTTACGAAAAAGTGTAAAATTTTGATCATTTTTTTGTTTTGATATTCTAAGGTCATTGTTTTAGTTTGAGATTTTTTTGAGGTGTTTTGATGTACTTTTCTTGATTTTTATATATTTCGTACATTTACAAGGAAAAATTAAGTTTTTTGTTAGTTTTCGGACAGTTACGAAAAAAAGTAAAATTTAGATCATTTTTTTGTTTTGATATTCTATGCTCATTGGTGCAATTTGTAAATTTTTTGAGGTGTTTTGATGTACTTTTCTTGATTTTATATGTTTCCTATATTTGCAGGGAAAAAATATTGTTTTTGTTATTTTTCGAACAGTTACGAAAAAGAATAATATTTTGATTTTTTTTCGATATTCTAATGTCATTGGTGCAGTTTGAGAATTATTTGAGGTGTTTTGATGTACTTTTCTTTATTTTTATATGTTTCGTACATTTACGAGGAAAAAATAATTTTTTTTGTTATTATTTGGACAGTTATGAAAAAAAGTTAGATTTTAATCATTTTTTTGTTTTGATATTCTAAGGTCATTTGTGCAGTTTGAGAATTTTTTGTCACAACCCAATCCTCCGGGCCGTGTGGGCACCTACATACTACCACCTAAGTAGGAGAACCATCTTATCCCAATAGTTACGACATGCGGAAATTAAATAAAACGAGAATAATTATACTAACGAAATTTAATAAATAAGAACTTTTAACACAATTTCGGTTAAGACTTGTAAAGTAATTAACACCCCCAAAGATCTAGTCTAAACAGGTACAAGAGCTACTAAGAGTACAAACTGGACATAATAAATAAAAGACACAGCTCCCACCATGTGGAAGGAAAAGTAGAAGCTGCTGGAGAATTCTTCGTCTTCATCTAATGAAACATCACCAATCCTACATCCAGACTATGCCAAAAATGCATAGCAAGAGTAGTATTAGTACAAAATCACACGTACTGGTAGGCATCATCAGTCAACCCAACACCCACCACATAGCATAAGAGACAACTAGCAATAATATGCGATAAACCACTCACTTCTCAACCTTTACCCTCTCTGGAATACCTCAGAATTACACTAGCACCCTTACTACTAACCACCTTTTCAGTCAACTTACTTACTAGGTTCTTGATCTTAGCCTAACATCCTAACGCCTAGAAGAGTCCCCGAATACAACTACAAGCATTCCGACTTGCCAACCACGAATTCCTTCTTCCAAGGTGAAATCCACCTAGGTAATTACATCACATACACTACCCCCACTTCCCGCCCTTACAACACACGGACAACCCTTGCTCTCAATTATTATGACCCTTGAACTCTTGGCCTTCCCAATTCATTCAACAACGAGATACGTAACAAGTTTACTCAACATAAAAGAACAATCAAATATAAGCCCTCATAACCCTATAACAACTCCTCGGAATTGCAATATCATTTATCATTACGAACCTTGTTCAATTTCACAATCCTCAAGATACACAATTATGTCAAGTCATTGGTCCTCTCATGGAACCCAAATCCAAACTGTTAGCATACCAGAACGTGGTACCCGATCTAATGTTTATGCCGGAACGTGGCAACCTGTCACGACCCAGGGGTACCCCTAGATGCAACACGACGTATAAGACTCTGAAAAGTCTCACACAAGCCTCATAGCATGTCATCACATAAGATAATAGAAATAGTACGGAATTTAAAACTCTTTTAATCCATACAATTGAAGAATATTTAAAACAAATGAAGTCTACTAGTCTCACATGGCCATCTAACAACAATCTTCAAATCAAAAGTAGGGTCACGGCCCTTTACAATAGAAAGTCTAAAAGAGTCTATTACAATAAAAGATATGAAACATCAAAAGTACTTGTCCTCGAATCCATGAGGACATACCACTTAGTCTTGGAAGAAATTAATCCAAGCTTCAACTAGAGAGAATCAACACAAATGCCAGAACCTAAACTTTGGTAAAAATGAAGAAATATGGGTTAGCACATTTAATGTACTAAGTATGATAGTCATGCAAAAACCATGCTTAAAACGGAAATTTTATTTGAAAGTCATGCTTTATGCCAATTTGAGAAAACTTCATGAACATAAGTATAAGAGGCATAATATACAAGCATAACCAACATACAAGTCATTTCATCACATTAGAACATAATCAACATATAAGCCAATACATTACATTAAGCTTTCACCTTAAGTAACCCCAAGCTATACTTTGTGCAATGCATGAATAGCGTCCTATACCACCATCCACACTAAGTACCACATTAAGACCACCAAAAGTGAACTTACCATTCTTCCTTTTCATCTTTAAATAATATTCATACATAAGGAACATAAACATTTCATAAGTCATGACAAGGAAGTAACTCATAATACAATCCAAGTATAGCATGCATCACTACATTAAGCATAAAAGTCAACATTCTTCATTAGTTTCATTAAGAGTACTTTCATTCATTAGCCATTAAGATATTAGAGAACTCACTATAGCCCTCTCAAATTCTACTAGTGCAATGCATGGATGGCATCTGATACTACCACCCACACTTCATAGAACTTCTCAAGAAACCATAGTGCACATCTCACATGATGGGAATAAGCATTTAACCGACTTAACATGGAATCCGGTGTCTATCCCACACTATAAAGGGTTGGTCTACTTGCCTAAGGTAGGACCGGTAACATTTTAGCTTAGGTGGATCCACTAGCTAATATCCTATATGGGCACATAGTTATGGGATAAGAAATATGTTCATTGAAATCCGGCCTAACGTAGGTAGAACTTCCATCTTACCATATCCAATCGGTACTTAGCCTCCATTCCCATAGAGTAGTTCATTCACATTACATTATTGTACTTGAAAGGTCCACCAACATTAGGCCTACCGACCTAAGGTACATTACATATGAAAGGGCCACCGCCATTAGGTCTACCGAATCAAGGTACATTACATGGATAGCTCATTGAATCCTAAAGAAAGGGCCACCACGATTAGGTCTACCGCTTCAACATTCATCATTTCACACAAGAAAGGGCCACCACCATTAGGTCAACCAATTCAAGGTTTATCATCACATTAGTTTCTAGACTCATCATGAAGGGCTACCAACATTAGGCCTACCGATTCAAGACATAGCCTAGAATACTTCATCATTCATTTATGAAAGGGCTACCAACATTAGGTCTACTGATTCGAGGCAAAGCCTCCCAATACTTGATTAGTCATTTATGAAAGGGCTACCAACATTAGGTCTACCAATTCCATGTTCATTAAGTCAAGACACGTTCATTACACAAGAAGAGGATGTCTAAGCCTACCAATTCAAGATACTTCAATCAAGACCACATTCATCAATACAAGAAAAGGATGCCTTAAGCCTACCAATTCAAGATACAACATTCACATTACTTTCATTATACAAGAAGAGGATGTCTAAGCCTACAAATTCAAGATATAATATCACATTATAGAAATTGTTCATATTCTATCATCATCATTCATGAGTGTTAATTGAGAATATACTTTCAATAATAAAACAATTACATTCTAAACATGATCATAATACTTTCATTGAGACCACACACATATACTTCACATCATGATCATACATAGATCCTTCATAAAATTGCCCTCCAAGGCTATGAATCAATATCAACCCAATCATCTAGAATACTACATTATATAAGGGAATTAAAATGATTCAATAACCAATTCAATATAAACATAAACAATTCAACATACTCTCCTGATCAATCAATTCCAAATCACAAATCACAACTTAGGATTTTGGGGGAAACATGGGTTCATAGGATAAATTCACCATAATTCATCATTAATTCAACAATCCATTCATAATTCATCATATATAAACCTTTGAAAATGTTTTGGAATTGAACCCATGCATAGATTGAAAACCCTAAGTTTGGGGGAATTTGGAAACTTGAAATCATCTTTTGATAGGGCTCCTTGAATGAAACTTAATCAAGGATGCATACTACTATACCTTTATGGAAGAAATCCATGAAAATTGAGTGAGAATGGTGAGATCTTGAGCTTGAAATCTTGAATCCTTCTCCTCCAATGGGTTTTTCTAGAGAGAGAGTATTTGGAAGAGAGGTAGTTTCCAATTTGAGTGTTTGGGGATAATGAATTGAAAATGGTGTTTTAATACTTTTAAAAGCCTTAAAATACTTTAATTAATTAATAATAACCATCCTCTAACTTAACTAACATAAAAAGGAATTTACCAAATCACCCCTCACTTGGCCGAGCCTTGACAGCAAACCAATGGCCACTCACAAAACCCCACCCACAGACTGTGGGTGGGTCCATGTCACGACCCGGGGTTACCCCCTAGAATTAACACGGCATAATTGACCCCGAGGGGGTCGGATACAAGCCTCATAACATACATGAACATTAAAGCATAGGAAAAATAGTGCGAAATTTAAAACTTTTCTTTACAATCGAAGTCTTTTATAAAATGAAAGAGAATCTATGACGCTATTTCTCAAACTATCTATTATACTTGGAATAAAACTCTTGAAATACAATCTTAGGGACACATCCCTTACAACAAAAGTCAAAAACATAATAGAAAGACAATAAATGACATATGGTCAAGCCCTCGAATACAATGAGGACTCACCAATCTTCTTCTTCTTGATCTCCTTTGAACCTACCACGAGGATGGAATCTCCAAAGCCTACACTTATAGAATATGTAGAAAGATGGGGTTAGCACAAAAGTACTAAGTATGGAAGCCATGCACAAAACCATTAAAACATGCATAAAAAGGGACATTTCATTTGAAATCATGCTATATGCCATTTTGAACATCATCTTTGAAATAGCTTGAGAATGCAACCCATAAAGCAACTCACACACATTTCATCATAACATGAGAGATATCATTCTAATAACAAGCATAGTCTCCAACATTAACATTATACAAATCCCAATCTTCACAATACATAGCCTCCAATCATAAAGTAATACAAAGTCAAATATCAAGATCATCTCATCATTAATTAATCATCACATAAGCAACCCCTAAGAAACACTTGTGCAATATATGGTTGGCATCCCATAATACCAACCCTACTAAGTACCCCTTTGAAACTACCTTAGTCATGCATTTCATCTTTAGACCTCATTATAATCAATAGTCACAAGTAAGGAAATAGTCATGTACATTACTTGAATTATAAGGACAGTCAGTCATAACAACTATCCATTCAACACACACACATACATTCAAATCTCATCATAACACAAAGGAACCATCCCATAACCTCCTACTAAGTCTACTTGTGCAATGTAGAAGTGAAGTCCCATACCCCCACTTCTACTAAGTAAACTCACCAAGAAGTCATAGTGTAGTTCATGTCTCATTCATTATCTTCATTATATAGGGAAAATAACATTAACCGACATAAACCATGTGAGCTACATAGAATCCGGTGTTCTACCCCCACACCGAACAGAGGGTGTCCTACTTGACTAAGGTAGAACTATCGTGATAGCTTTTAGGTGGATCCACTAGCTAAAGACCTATGTGTGCACATAGTTATGGGATAAGGAGATTGCTACTAGAAACCCGGACTTCTAGCGTAAAAGGTTTCCATCTCATGAGACAACCTATGTTGGGAAGCTGAACTTGCTAAACGTAAAAGCTCTCATTGTTCATATCCACTTGGTGCTAAGCCTATTTCCCTTTAAAGTCATATTAAGCCTTTAATTAAGTTCATTGTTCAATAAAGAATGCACAAGGAACTCAAGACAACATTCGTTATAATTGATCAAAGATTCATTAGGTGAGAATGTACTTTCACTTTAGAATCATCAAGTGAGTAAACCTTTCACATTATCATTCATAGTATTTTCATGCGAATTAGCCTTTCAACCAACACAATAACATCATAATCATCCTAGAAAGGTTATACATGAAGGGTAAGGGGAGAATAGCCTTTCAACAATACCTCAATATACACAATAGTCATAGGATCTTTACCTTTCAAGTGAATCATAAATTCACATACAATTTTCATCAATCATGAACAAACCTTCACAATTTACCATTCATGGGATATGAACCAACTCATCCCAAACATATAGCGATAACACATTAGATAAAGGGAATACCATGATCCAACAACTCATCAATACCTTAATCACATCATGATTGGCACTTTATACTTCAAGTATTCATAAACATACATATAATATCATGATCAAGTCAATTCATGTTCAGAAGCATTACCCTAAACCAATTAGAGTCTAGGTGATCTAATCTAAGGTATTACATAAATAAATTCTTCATTCTTGAAGGATCACCGTTAACCCTCAATTTGTCTCTTTCATGACACAACCTTAGACTATATCAATTCACCTCAGAAATCCTAGGTTAATCAAGTACACATGTAAAATCCCACTTAGATCATGCAATTACATCATAATTAACTCACATTCAATCAATTGGACAAACTTGCAAAACCATCACATAATGTAAAGAAGAACCATAACTAGGGTTGGGGATCTCATGGATTCTTGAAGGATTTTGAGTTAAAACCATATCAAATCAATAATACATTCATAAAACAACATCATTCAAACTTTAAAAGAAACTTTAAAAGGAATCCATGGAGTTGAGTTGAAACCCTAGCTAATTGAGTTTTCTAGAATTGAGTTAAAAGCTTTTGAAGGGGCTCCTTGGGTGATAGCTTCCCAAGGATGAAGAACTCCCACACCTTAGGTGTAGAATCCTTCCAAATTCGTAGTGAAAAGATCCTTCCTTCAAGCTTTCCTTGATCTCTTTCTTTGTTCTTCAATGGAGGTTCTGGAGAGAAGATTTTTGGAGAGGGATGTAGTTGGGTTTTGATTTGGGGTTTTGGGTTATAATGACTTAATGAGGTGTTTAATACTTTAAAGTACTTTATATATATATATATATATATGAAATAAATCCATATTAATAAACCCCTACTTAAAACAAACTAAAAATGAATTACCTAAACTAACCCACCTAATGGGCGACTTTGGGCAAATTGCAGGTGCAATCCACGCCCCATAGACCGTAGGTCCATCAATTGATCTACTAGGCATGCTATAGGTCCGTAGTTTTGGCCTGCAGCTCCTCAACCAGGCCTTGAACCACGCCACATGACCTACAAGGCGCCAACCAATCTACTGGCAGTAGATGGCCATCCGTAGGTCACCTATTTGATAGCTTTTTGTGAACCTAGGCAGCCTTGGGGTCTAGACTTTAGGGTCCCCCTCAAGGAACCTTGGTTGGTCCTTGGGGGGTCGTACGTTGACATTTAACCCCTAAACTCCTCAACCTAAGCTCGGGACATCATTTTACAACCTCAAAGCCCACATCAATCTCAAAAACAAACTCGTTAGGCTCTAGTTTCACTTACTAGTTTTCCGGGTCATTACACAACCGATCCCATATTTTATGTCAAAACGTGGCAATCGATCCCATATTTTATGCCGAAAAGTGGCAACCGATCCAAGTTAGTGTGTCAGAACACAACACCCGATCCATTCAACAAGCCACAAACACAATTACAAGTACATTCACATAATCATACAACCAAGTCATGATTCATGGCATTCATCATTCATCTATCTCATTACAAATAGTGTGATCAATAATGTAGCATTGCATACATACCCATATTATAATGAAGCAAGAACAACATATATCACAAAATCATGAAGTTACAACCATCACAATGAAGTATTTATTAACCTAGATTACTTACCAATAATTCGACCAACTTAGCCCTAGTTCATCACCTAAGGCTTCTTACTTTGATTAAGTCATCTTTTGTTCAGTGCACAAAGTCCTAGGCATAAATCCTACCATTTATTTACATTATATTACGCAATGAGCACAGATTTATAACTACTCAATTAGAAAAACCTAGTCTACCTGGGCGCCAAGTGGCTGCATGGAGTTTTTGGTTTTGATTCTTGTTTCTGGACTTCATGACAGTGATCTTGACCAAAAATTCGCCATCCACTATGCTCCTTACGCTATAAATCTCCTTTTCCTTCCTTCCCAAGCATAGAGCAGCTTTTTAGGGGTTTCTAGGGTGGCTTACGTCTAAATTAGGTATTTTAGGAAGAATGAGGAAATAAGATTTCGTGTTATTTACATTCTGTCTCACCTGTCCTGATCTAGTGCTAGATTACCCCGACGTGGCACCGTCGCCATAGCAGAGTCTGGCCTGCCCTGGCGGGACAGTGGCTCAGTAATTTCCCTTTTTTTTTGCTTTTTCCTAAATAACGACGGTTCAGGTCGTTACATTTTTGAGGTGTTTTGATGTACTTTTATTGATTTTTATATCTTTCAGACATTAACGAGTAAAAAATAATTTTTTGGATAGTTACGAAACTGAATAAAATTTTGATCATTTTTTAATTTTGATATTCTAAGGTCATTGGTGAAGTTTGAGATTGTTTTGAGGTGTTTTGATGTACTCTTCTTTATTTTTTATATGTTTCGTACATTTAAGAGGAAAAAATAAAGTTTTTGTTAATTCTTGGACAGTAACGTAAAAGAGTAAAATTTTGAATAATTTTTTGTTTCGATATTCTGAGGTCATTGGTGTACTTTAATAATTTTTTGAGGTGTTTTGATGTACTTTTCTTGATTTTTATATGTTTTGTACATTTACAAGGAAAAAATTAATTTTTTTTGTTATTTTTTGAACAGTTACGAAAATGAGAAAAATTTTGATGCTTTTTTGTTTCGATATTCTAAGGTCATTGTTTTAGTTAGAACATTTTTTGAAATGTTTTGATGTACTTTGCTTGATTTTTATATATTTCGTACATTTATGAGGAAAAAAAAGATTTTTTGTTATTTTTTGGATAGTTACGAAAACGAGTAAAATTTAGATCATTTTTTTGTTTGAATATACTAAGGTTATTGGTGCAGTTTGAGAATTTTTTGAGGTGTTTTGATGTACTTTTCTTGATTTTTATATGTTTCATACATTTACGAGGAAAAATTATTTTTTTTGTTATTTTTCGGATAGTTACGAAAAAGAATAAAATTTTGATCATTTTTTTATTTCGATATTCTAAGGTCATTGGTGTAGTTTGAAAATTATTTGAGGTGTTTTGATGTACTTTTCTTGATTTTTATATGAATTTATACATTTACGAGGAAAAATTAGATTTTTTTGTTATTTTTTGGACAGTTACGAAAATGCGTAAAATTTTGATAATTTTTTTATTTTCGAAATTCCAAGGTTATTGTTTTAGTTTGAGAATTTTTTGAGGTGTTTTGATGTACTTTTCCTTATTTTTATATATTTTTTACATTTACAAGGAAAATTTTAATAATTTGTCATTTTCGGATAGTTACGAAAAAGAGTAAAATTTAGATTTTTTTTTCTCGATATTTTAAGGTCATTGGTGCAGTTTGATAATTTTTTAAGGTGTTTTGATGTACTTTTCTTGATTTTTATATGTTTCGTACATTTACGATGAAAAATAATATATTTTGTTATTTTTTGGACAATTACAAAAAAGTATAAAATTTAAATATTTTTTTGTTTCAATATTCTAAGGTCGTTGGTGCAGTTTGAGAATTATTTGAGGTATTTTGATGTACTTTTCTTGAATTTTATATGTTTCATACATTTACGAGGAAAAATTAATTTTTTTTGTTATTTTTTGTACACTTACGAAAAAGAGTAAAATTTTGATCAATTTTTTGTTTTGTTATTCTAAGGTTATTGGTGCAGTTAGTGAATTTTTTGAGGTGCTTTGATGTACTTTTCTTTATTTTTATATGTTTTGTGTATTTACAAAGTAAAATTAATTTTTTTGTTATTTTTCGGGCAGTTACGAAAAATAATAAATTTTTGATCATTTTTTTTCGATATTCTAAGGTCATTGGTGCAATTTGAGATTCTTTTATGGTATTTTGATGAACTTTTCTTGATTTTTATATCTTTCGATCATTAACGAGTAAAAAATAATTTTTTTGTTATTTTTCCAACAGTTGCGAAAAAGTGTTAAATTTTGATCATTTTTTATTTTGATATTATAATGTCATTAGTGCAGTTTTAGAATTATTTGAGGTGTTTTGATGTACTTTTCTTGATTTTTATATGTTTCTTACATTTACGAGGAAAAATTATTTTTTTTATTATTTTTTGGATAGTTACGTTAAAGAGTAAAATTTTGATCATTCTTTTGTTTCGATATTCTAAGGTCATTGGTGCAGTTTGAGAATTTTTTGAGGTGTTTTGATGTATTTTTCTTGATATAAATATATTTTGTACATTTACAAGGAAAAATTAATTATTTTTTGTTATTTTTTTAGTAGATACGAAAAAGAGTAAAATTTTGGTCATTCCTTTGTTTTTTGATATTTTAAGGTTATTGGTGCTGTTTGAGATTTTTTTGAGGTGTTTTGATGTACTTTTCTTGATTTTTATATGTTTAATAAATTTATGAGGAAAATTTATTTTTTTTGTTATTTTTCGGACAGTAAAGGAAAACAGTAAATTTTTGATCATTTTTTTGTTTCTATATTCTAATTTCATTGGTGCAGTTTGATAATTATTTGAGGTGTTTTGATGTACTTTTATTGAGTTTCATTTCTTTTGGACATTTACGAGGAAAAAATAATTTTTTTGTTATTTTCTAGACAGTTACCAAAAAGACTAAAATAATCATTTTTTTGTTTCGATATTCTAAGGTTAGTGGTGCAGCTTGATAATTTTTGAGGTGTTTTGGTGTACTTTTCATGATGTTTATATCTTTCTTACATTTACGAGGAAAAAATAAGTTTTTTGTTATTTTTCGGACAATTATGAAAAAGAATAAAATTTTGATCATATTTTTGTTTCGATATTCTAAGGTTATTGCTGTAGTTTCATAATTTTTTGAGGTGTTTTGATGTACTTTTCTTGATTTTTGTATCTTTAGGACATTTACGAGGAAAAAATAAATATTTTGTTATTATTCGGACAGTTACAAAAAAAAGTAAAATGTTGATTATTTTTTCTCGATATTCTAAGGTCATTTGGGCTGTTTGAGAATTTTTTGAGGTGTTTTGATGTACTTATCTTGATTTTTATATCTTTCGGATATTTAAGAGGAAAAATTAAATTTTTTGTTATTTTTCGGACAGTTACAAAATATAGTAAAATTTTGATCATTTTTTTGTTTCGATATTCTAAGGTCATTGGTGAAGTTTGAGAATGTTTCGAGGTATTTTTATTTATTTTTCTTGATTTTTATATGTTTCAAACATTTAAGAGGAAAATTAATTTTTTTTATTTTTTGGGACAGTTACGAAAATGCGTAAAATTTTAATCATTTTTTTGTTTCGATATTCTTAGGTCATTGGTGCAGTTTGAGAATTATTTGAGGTGTTTTGATGTATTTTTATTGATTTTTATATCTTTCGAACATTTACGGGGAAAAATTATTTTTTTTGTTATTTTTCGGACAATTAAGAAAAAATAAAATTTTGATCATTTTTTTGTTTCGATATTCTAAGGTCATTGGTGTAGTTTGAAAATATTTTGAGGTGTTTTGATGTACTTTTTTTTATTATTTTTCACACAGTAACGAAAAATTATTTTTTTGTTATCTTTCACATAGTTACGAAAAAATGTTAAATTTTTATAATTATTTATTTCGATATTATAAGGTCATTGGTAAAGTTTAAGATTTTTTTCTGGCATGTTGATGTACATTTATTAATTTTTATATTTTTCAGACATTTATTAGGAAAAATTAAATTTTTTATTATATTTTGAACAGTTACGAAAAATTGTTAAATTTTGATCATTTTTTCATTTCGATATTCGAAGATCATTGGTGAAGTTTGAGAATTTTTTATGTACTTTTTATTTTATATCTTTCGGACATTTACGAGGAAAATTATTATTTTTTGTTATTGTTTGGACCATAACGAAATAGTGTAAAATTTTGATCATTTTTTTGTTTCGATATTTTAAGGTCATTGGTGCTGTTTGATAATTTTTTTAGGTGTTTTGATGTACTTTTCTTGATTTTTATATCTTTAAGAAAATTACGAGGAAAAAATAATTTTTTTGTTATTTTTTGGAAAAATACTAAAAAGAATAAAATTTTGATCATTCTTTTTCAATATTCTAAGGTTATTGGTGCAGTTTGAGAATTTTTTGAGGTGTTTTGATGTACTTTTTTTTATATTTATATGTTTCTTACATTTACGAGGAGAGATTAAATTTTTTGTTATTTTTTCAGATAGTAACGAAAAAGAGTAAAATTTTAATCATTTTTTTGTTTCGATATTCTAAGGTCATTAAAGCAGTTTGAAATTTTTTTGAGGTGCTTTGATATACCTTTCTTGATTTTTAGATCATTCGGACATTTACGAGGAAAAGTTAAATTTTTTGTTATTTTTCAGACAATTATGAAAAAGTGTGAAATATTGATCATTTTTTTTATTCGATATTTTAAGGTCATTGGGGAAGTTTGAGAGTTTTTTGAGGTAATTTGATGTACTCTTCTTGATTTTTATATGTTTCGAACATTTACGAGGTAAAAATAAATTTGTTCTTATTTTTTGGACAGTGTTAAACAAGAGTAAATTTTGATCATATTTTCATGATAATTTAAGGTCATTGGTGCAGTTTGGGAATATTTTGAGGTGTTTTGATGTACTTTTCTTGATTTTTATATCTTTAAGTTATTTTCTAGCAAAATTTAATGTTTTTGTTATTTTTCGGTCAGTTACGAAAAAGAGTAAATTATTTTATAATTTTTTCGATATTCTAAGGACATTGGTGCAGTTTTAGAATTTTTGGAGGTGTTTTGATGTACTTTTCTTGATTTTTATATGTTTAGTACATTTACGAGGAAAACATATTTTTTTTTAAATTTTTGGACAGTTACGTAAAAGAGTAAAATTTTGATCATTTTGTTGTTTCGATATTCTAAGGTCATTGGTGTAGTTTGAGAATTTTTTTAGGTGTTTTGATGTACTTATCTTGATTTTTATATGTTTCGTACATTTACGAGGAAAAATAATTTTTTTAATTAATTTTTGGACAGTTAGGAAAAAGAGTATAATTTTGATCATTTTTTTTGTTTCAATATTATAAGGTCATTGGTGTAGTTTGAGAATTTGTTGAGGTGTTTTGATGTACTTTTCTTGATTATTATATCTTTCGGACATTTTCAAGCAAATAATAAATTTTTTGTGATTATTGGAAAGTTACGAAATAGAGTAAAATTTTTGATCATTTTTTCGCTATTCTAAGGTCATTGGTGAGGTTAGGGAATTTTTAAAGATGTTTTGATGTACTTTATTTGATATTTGTAGGTTTCGTTTATTTACGAGGAAAAATTAAATATTTAGTTATTTTTTGAGCAGTAACGAAAGAGAGTAAAATTTTGATCAGTTTTTTTCGATATTCTAAGGTCATTGTTGAATTTTGAGAATTTTTTTGAAGTGCTTTGATGTACTTTTCTTGATTTTTATATCTTTTGGACATTTACGAGGAAAAATTAATTTTTTTGCCATTTTTTGGAAAGTAATGAAAATGAGTAAAATTTGATCATTTTTTGGTTTCGATATTCTAAGGTAATTGGTGCAGTTTGATTTTTTTTTTTTTGGTGTTTTGATGTAATTTTCTTGACTTTTATATGTTTCATACATTTACGAGGTTACATTAAGTTTTTTGTTATTTTTCTGACTGTTACAAAAAAGAGTAAAATTTGATCATTTTTTTGTTTCGATATTCTAAGGTCATTTGTGCAGTTTGAGAATATTTTGAGGTGTTTTGATGTACTTTTCTTTACTTTTATATCTTTCGGACATTTACGAGAAAAAAAATAATTTTTTGTTATTTTTCAGACAAATACAAAAAATTGTAAATTTTTAATAATTTTTTTCGATATTCTAAGGTCATTGGTGCAGTTTGATTTTTTTGAGGTGTTTTGATGTTCTTTTTCTTGATTTTTATATGTTTCGTACATTTATGAGGAAAAATTATTTTTTTTGTTATTTTTCGGTCAATTACGAAAAAGAGTAAAATTTTAATCATTTTTTTGTTTCGATATTCTAAGGTCATTGGTGCAGTTTGAGAATTTTTTGAGCTATTTTATGTTGTTTTCTTGATTTTTCTATGTTTCGTACATTTACGAGGAAAAATTAATTTTTTTTGTAATTTTCTTGATAGTTAAGAAAAAATGTAAAATTTTGATCATATCTTTGTTTCGATATTCTAATGTCATTTGTGCAATTTGAGAATTTTCTGAGGTGTTTTTATGTACTTTTCTTGATTTTTATATCTTTTGGACATTTAGGAGGAAAAAATATTTTTTTAATTATTTTTCGGACAGTTATGAAAAAGACTAAAATTTTGATCATTCCTTTGTTTTGATATTTCTAAGGTCATCGGTGCAGTTTCAGAATTGTTTTGAGGTGTTTTGATGTACTTTTCTTGATTTTTAAATCTTTTGGACATTAACAAGGAAAAAATAATTTTTTTGTTATTTTTCGGATAGTTACGAAAAAGAGTAAAATTTAGATCATTTTTTTTTATATTCTAAGCTCATTGGTGTAGTGTGAGAATTTTCTGAAGCGTTTTAATGTACTTTCTTGATTTTTATATCTTTTCGACATTTACGATGTAATTTTTATTTTTTTATTATTCTGGACGATTCTAAAAAGAATAAAATATTGATTATTCTTTTGTTTTGATATTCTAACGTTAGTGGTGCGGTTTGTTTATATCTTTCTTACATTTACGAGGAAAGAATAAGTTTTTTGTTATTTTTCGGACAATTATGAAAAAGAGTAAAATTTTGATCATATTTTTGTTTCGATATTCTAAGATTATTGCTGCAGTTTCATAATTTTTTGAGGTGTTTTGATGTACTTTTCTTGATTTTTGTATCTTTAGGACATTTATGAGGAAAAAATAAATTTTCTGTTATTATTCGGACAGTTACGAAAAAGAGTAAAATGTTGATTATTTTTTCTCGATATTCTAAGGTCATTTGGGCTGTTTGAGAATTTTTTGAGGTGTTTTTATGTACTTATCTTGATTTTTATATCTTTCGGATATTTACGAGGAAAGATTAAATTTTTTGTTATTTTTGGACGATTCTAAAAAGAGTAAAATTTTGATCATATTTTGTTTCGATATTCTAAGGTCATTGGTGCAGTTTGAGATTTTCTTGAGGTGTTTTGATGTACTTTTCTTAAATTTTGTATGTTTTGTACATTTACAAGGAAAAAATTAATTTTTTTTGTTATTTTTTGAACAGTTACGAAAATGAGTAAAATTTTGATGCTTTTTTGTTTCGATATTCTAAGGTCATTGGTGTAGTTTGAGAATTTTTTGAGGTGTTTTGATCTACTTTTTATGATTTTTATATGTTTCGTACATTTATGAGGAAAAAGTAAATTTTTAATTATTTTTCGGACAGTTACTAGATGCGGTAAAATTTTGATCATTTTTTTTTTGATTCGATATTCTAAGGTCATTGGTGCAGTTTGAGAATTTTTTGAGGTGTTTTGATGTACTTTTCTTTATTTTTATATGTTTCGTACATTTACGAGGAAAAATTATTTTTTTTGTTATTTTCCGGATAGTTACGAAAAAGAATAAAATTTTGATCATTTTTTTATTTCGATATTCTAAGGTCATTGGTGTAGTTTGAAAATTATTTGAGGTGTTTTGATGTACTTTTCTTGATTTTTATATGAATTTATACATTTACGAGGAAAAATTAGATTTTTGTTATTTTTTGACGATTCTAAAATGAGTAAAATTCTGATAATCCTTTTGTTTTCGAAATCCTAAGGTTATTGTTTTAGTTTGAGATGTTTTGATGTACTTTTCCTTATTTTTATATATTTTTTACATTTACAAAGAAAAATTAATAATTTGTTATTTTCGGATAGTTACGAAAAGGAGTAAAATTTAGATTTTTTTTTCTTGATATTCTATGGTCATTGGTGCAGTTTGATAATTTTTTAAGGTGTTTTGATGTACTTTTCTTGATTTTTATATCTTTCGTACATTTACGAGGAAAAATAATATTTTTGGACGCTTACAAAAAGTATAAAATTTAAATATTTTTTTGTTTCGATATTCTAAGGTCGTTGGTGCAGTTTGAGAATTATTTGAGGTGTTTTGATGTACTTTTCTTGATTTTTATATGTTTCATACATTTACGAGGAAAAATTAATTTTTGTTTGTTATTTTTGTACACTTACGAAAAAGAGTAAAATTTTGATCGTTTTTTTGTTTTGTTATTCTAAGGTCATTGGTTCAGTTAGTGAATTTTTTGAGGTGCTTTGATGTACTCTTCTTTATCTTTATATGTTTTGTGTATTTACAAAGTAAAATTATTTTTTTTGTTATTTTTCGAGCGATTCACGAAAAAGTAATAAATTTTTGATCATTTTTTTTGTTTCGATATTCTAAGGTCATTGGTGCAATTTGAGATTTTTTTATGGTGTTTTGATGAACTTTTCTTGATTTTTATATCTTTCGATCATTAACGAGTAAAAAATAATTTTTTGGTTATTTTTCCGATAGTTGCGAAAAATAGTTAAATTTTGATCATTTTTTATTTTGATATTATAATGTCATTAGTGCAGTTTTAGAATTATTTGAGGTGTTTTGATGTACTTTTCTTGATTTTTATATGTTTCTTACATTTACGAGGAAAAAATATTTTTTTTGTTATTTTTTGGATAGTTATGTTAAAGAGTAAAATTTTGATCATTCTTTTGTTTTGATATTCTAAGGTCATTGGTGCAGTTTGAAATTTTTTTGAGGTGTTTTGATGTATTTTTCTTGATATAAATATATTTTGTACATTTACAAGGAAAAATTAATTATTTTTTTAATAGATACGAAAAAGAGTAAAATTTTGGTCATTCCTTTGTTTTTTGATCTTTTAAGGTTATTGGTGTTGTTTGAGATTTTTTTGAGGTGTTTTGATGTACTTTTCTTGATTTTTATATGTTTAATAAATTTATGAGGAAAAATTAAATTTTTTGTTATTTTTCCGACAGTAAAGGAAAAGAGTAAAATTTTGATCATTTTTTTGTTTCGATATTCTAATTTCATTGGTGCAGTTTGATAATTATTTGAGGTGTTTTGATGTACTTTTATTGATTTTCATTTCTTTTGGACATTTACGAGGAAAAAATAATTTTTTTGTTATTTTCTAGACAGTTTACCAAAAAGGCTAAAATAATCATTTTTTTGTTTCGATAATCTAAGGTTAGTGGTGCAGTTTGAGAATTTTTGAGGTGTTTTGGTGTACTTTTCATGATGTTTATATCTTTCTTACATTTACGAGGAAAAAATAAGTTTTTTGTTATTTTTCAGACAATTATGAAAAAGAGTAAAATTTTGATCATATTTTTGTTTCGATATTCTAAGGTTATTGCTGCAGTTTCATAATTTTTTTTGATTATTTTTTCTCGATATTCTAAGGTCATTTGGGCTGTTTGAGAATTTTTTGAGGTGTTTTGATGTACTTATCTTGATTTTTATATCTTTCGGATATTTATGAGGAAAAATTAAATTTTTTGTTATTTTTTGGACGATTCGAAAAAGAGTAAAATTTTGATCATTTTTTATTTCGATATTCTAATGTCATTGGTGCAGTTTGAGATTTTCTTGAGGTGTTTTGATGTACTTTTCTTAAATTTTATATGTTTCTTACATTTATGAGGAAAAATTAAACTTTTTGTTATTTTACGGACAGTTACGAAAAAGTGTAAAATTTTGATCACTTTGTTTCGATATTCGAAGGTTATTGGTGCAGTTTGAGAATTTTTTGAGGTGTTTTGATCTACTTTTTATGATTTTTATATGTTTCGTACATTTATGAGGAAAAAGTAAATTTTTAATTATATTTCGGAGAGTTACTAGATGGAGTACAATTTTGATCATTTTTTTGATTCGATATTCTAAGGTCATTGGTTAAGTTTGAGAATTTTTTGAGGTGTTTTGATGTACTTTTCTTTATTTTTATATGTTTCGTACATTTATGAGGAAAACTTAAATTTTTGTTATTTTTTCTGGACAGTTTGAAAATTATTTGAGATGTTTTGATGTTGTTTTCTTGATTTTTATGTGTTTCGTATATTTACGAGTAAAAAATATTTTCTTTGTTATTTTTCGGACAGTGATGAAAAAGAATAAAACTTTGATATTTTTTTGAGGTGTTGTGATGTAGTTTTGTACATTTTCGAGGAAAAAATAAATTTTTAGTTATTTCTTGGACAGTTACGAAAAAGAGTTAAATTTTGATCATTTTTTGTTTCGATATTCTAAGGTCATTGGTGTAGTATGAGAAGTTTTTGAGATGTTTTGATGTCCTTTTGTTGATTTTTTTATGTTCCATACAATACGAGGAAAATATAATTGTTTAGTTATTTCTTGGACAGTTACGAAAAAGTGTAAAATTTTGATAATTTTTTTTTTGATATTTCTAAGGTTATTGGTGCAGTATGAGAAATTTTTGAGGTGTTTTGATGTTGTTTTCTTAATTTTTATGTGTAACATACATTTACGAGGCAAAATTAAATTTTTTGGACAGTAACAAAAAAGAGTAAAACTTTGATCACTTTTTTGTTTTGATACTCTATGGTCATTGGTGTTGTTTGAGAGATTTTTGAGGTGTTTTGATGTATTTTTCTTGAATTTTATAGGTTTCGTACATTTACGAGGATTTTTTTTTGTTATTTTTCTGACATTTATGAAAAAGAGTAAAATTTTGATTATTTTTCTGTTTCGATATTCTAAGGTCATTGGTACAGTTTCATAACGAAAAAGAGTAAAATTTAGATCATTTTTTTTTATATTCTAAGCTCATTGGTGTAGTGTGAGAATTTTCTGAAGCGTTTTAATGTACTTTCTTGATTTTTATATCTTTTCGACATTTACGATGTAATTTTTATTTTTTTATTATTCGGACAGTTACGAAAAAGAATAAAATATTGATTATTCTTTTGTTTTGATATTCTAACGTTAGTGGTGCAGTTTGTTTATATCTTTCTTACATTTACGAGGAAAGAATAAGTTTTTTGTTATTTTTCGGACAATTATGAAAAAGAGTAAAATTTTGATCATATTTTTGTTTCGATATTCTAAGATTATTGCTGCAGTTTCATAATTTTTTGAGGTGTTTTGATGTACTTTTCTTGATTTTTGTATCTTTAGGACATTTATGAGGAAAAAATAAATTTTCTCATTATTATTCGGACGATTCTACGAAAAAGAGTAAAATGTTGATTATTTTTTCTCGATATTCTAAGGTCATTTGGGCTGTTTGAGAATTTTTTGAGGTGTTTTTATGTACTTATCTTGATTTTTATATCTTTCGGATATTTACGAGGAAAGATTAAATTTTTTGTTATTTTTTGGACAGTTACGAAAAAGAGTAAAATTTTGATCATATTTTGTTTCGATATTCTAAGGTCATTGGTGCAGTTTGAGATTTTCTTGAGGTGTTTTGATGTACTTTTCTTAAATTTTGTATGTTTTGTACATTTACAAGGAAAAAATTAATTTTTTTTGTTATTTTTTGAACGATTCTAAAATGAGTAAAATTTTGATGCTTTTGTTTCGATATTCTAAGGTCATTGGTGTAGTTTGAGAATTTTTTGAGGTGTTTTGATCTACTTTTTATGATTTTTATATGTTTCGTACATTTATGAGGAAAAAGTAAATTTTTAATTATTTTTCGGACAGTTACTAGATGCAGTAAAATTTTGATCATTTTTTTGATTCGATATTCTAAGGTCATTGGTGCAGTTTGAGAATTTTTTGAGGTGTTTTGATGTACTTTTCTTTATTTTTATATGTTTCGTACATTTACGAGGAAAAATTATTTTTTTTGTTATTTTCCGGATAGTTACGAAAAAGAATAAAATTTTTGATCATTTTTTTATTTCGATATTCTAAGGTCATTGGTGTAGTTTGAAAATTATTTGAGGTGTTTTGATGTACTTTTCTTGATTTTTATATGAATTTATACATTTACGAGGAAAAATTAGATTTTTTTGTTATTTTTTGGACAGTTACGAAAATGAGTAAAATTTTGATAATCCTTTTGTTTTCGAAATCCTAAGGTTATTGTTTTAGTTTGAGATGTTTTGATGTACTTTTCCTTATTTTTATATATTTTTTACATTTACAAAGAAAAATTTAATAATTTGTTATTTTCGGATAGTTACGAAAAGGAGTAAAATTTAGATTTTTTTTTCTTGATATTCTATGGTCATTGGTGCAGTTTGATAATTTTTTAAGGTGTTTTGATGTACTTTTCTTGATTTTTATATCTTTCGTACATTTACGAGGAAAAATAATATTTTTTGGACAGTTACAAAAAAGTATAAAATTTAAATATTTTTTTGTTTCGATATTCTAAGGTCGTTGGTGCAGTTTGAGAATTATTTGAGGTGTTTTGATGTACTTTTCTTGATTTTTATATGTTTCATACATTTACGAGGAAAAATTAATTTTTGTTTGTTATTTTTGTATACTTACGAAGAAGAGTAAAATTTTGATCGTTTTTTTGTTTTGTTATTCTAAGGTCATTGGTTCAGTTAGTGAATTTTTTGAGGTGCTTTGATGTACTCTTCTTTATCTTTATATGTTTTGTGTATTTACAAAGTAAAATTATTTTTTTTGTTATTTTTCAGGCAGTTACGAAAAGTAATAAATTTTTGATCATTTTTTTTGTTTCGATATTCTAAGGTCATTGGTGCAATTTGAGATTTTTTTATGGTGTTTTGATGAACTTTTCTTGATTTTTATATCTTTCGATCATTAACGAGTAAAAAATAATTTTTTGGTTATTTTTCCGATAGTTGCGAAAAATAGTTAAATTTTGATCATTTTTTATTTTGATATTATAATGTCATTAGTGCAGTTTTAGAATTATTTGAGGTGTTTTGATGTACTTTTCTTGATTTTTATATGTTTCTTACATTTACGAGGAAAAATATTTTTTTGTTATTTTTTGGATAGTTATGTTAAAGAGTAAAATTTTGATCATTCTTTTGTTTTGATATTCTAAGGTCATTGGTGCAGTTTGAAATTTTTTGAGGTGTTTTGATGTATTTTTCTTGATATAAATATATTTTGTACATTTACAAGGAAAAATTAATTATTTTTTAATAGATACGAAAAAGAGTAAAATTTTGGTCATTCCTTTGTTTTTTGATCTTTTAAGGTTATTGGTGTTGTTTGAGATTTTTTTGAGGTGTTTTGATGTACTTTTCTTGATTTTTATATGTTTAATAAATTTATGAGGAAAAATTAAATTTTTTGTTATTTTTCCGACAAAGAAAGGAAAAGAGTAAAATTTTGATCATTTTTTTTGTTTCGATATTCTAATTTCATTGGTGCAGTTTGATAATTATTTGAGGTGTTTTGATGTACTTTTATTGATTTTCATTTCTTTTGGACATTTACGAGGAAAAAATAATTTTTTTGTTATTTTCTAGACAGTTACCAAAAAGGCTAAAATAATCATTTTTTTGTTTCGATAATCTAAGGTTAGTGGTGCAGTTTGAGAATTTTTGAGGTGTTTTGGTGTACTTTTCATGATGTTTATATCTTTCTTACATTTACGAGGAAAAAATAAGTTTTTTGTTATTTTTCAGACAATTATGAAAAAGAGTAAAATTTTGATCATATTTTTGTTTCGATATTCTAAGGTTATTCTTTGCGGCTTCATAATTTTTTGAGGTGTTTTGACGTACTTTTCTTGATTTTTGTACATTTAGGATATTTATGAGGAAAAAATAAATTTTCATTATTATTCGGACGATTACAAAAAGAGTAAAATGTTGATTATTTTTCTCGATATTCTAAGGTCATTTTGGGTGTTTGAGAATTTTTTGAGGTGTTTTGATGTACTTATCTTGATTTTTATATCTTTCGGATATTTATGAGGAAAAATTAAATTTTTGTTATTTTTTGGACGATTCACGAAAAAGAGTAAAATTTTGATCATTTTTTATTTCGATATTCTAATGTCATTGGTGCGGTTGAGATTTTCTTGAGGTGTTTTGATGTACTTTTCTTAAATTTTATATGTTTCTTACATTTATGAGGAAAAATTAAACTTTTGTTATTTTACGGACGATTACGAAAAAGTGTAAAATTTTGATCACTTTGTTTCGATATTCGAAGGTTATTGGTGCGGTTTGAGAATTTTTTTGAGGTGTTTTGATCTACTTTTTATGATTTTTATATGTTTCGTACATTTATGAGGAAAAAGTAAATTTTTAATTATATTTCGGAGAGTTACTAGATGGAGTACAATTTTGATCATTTTTTGATTCGATATTCTAAGGTCATTGGTTAAGTTTGAGAATTTTTGAGGTGTTTTGATGTACTTTTCTTTATTTTTATATGTTTCGTACATTTATGAGGAAAACTTAAATTTTTTGTTATTTTTCTGGACAATTTGAAAATTATTTGAGATGTTTTGATGTTGTTTTCTTGATTTTTATGTGTTTCGTATATTTACGAGTAAAAAATATTTTCTTTGTTATTTTTCGGACAAAGGATGAAAAAGAATAAAACTTTGATATTTTTTTGAGGTGTTGTGATGTAGTTTTGTACATTTTCGAGGAAAAAATAAATTTTTAGTTATTTCTTGGACAGTTACGAAAAAGAGTTAAATTTTGATCATTTTTTGTTTCGATATTCTAAGGTCATTGGTGTAGTATGAGAAGTTTTTGAGATGTTTTGATGTCCTTTTGTTGATTTTTTTATGTTCCATACAATACGAGGAAAATATAATTGTT
The DNA here is from genome assembly GCA_029007595.1 of Solanum commersonii. Taxonomy (NCBI): domain Eukaryota; kingdom Viridiplantae; phylum Streptophyta; class Magnoliopsida; order Solanales; family Solanaceae; genus Solanum; species Solanum commersonii. Next base: position 9,134 of record JAJTWQ010000458.1, on the reverse strand, counting down.
TAGTTATTTCTTGACAAGCGATTCTGAAAAAGTGTAAAATTTTGATAATTTTTTTTTGATATTTCTAAGGTTATTGGTGCAAAATGAGAAATTTTTGAGGTGTTTTGATGTTGTTTTCTTAATTTTTATGTGTAACATACATTTACGAGGCAAAATTAAATTTTTTGGACAGTAACAAAAAAGAGTAAAACTTTGATCACTTTTTTGTTTTGATACTCTATGGTCATTGGTGTTGTTTGAGAGATTTTTGAGGTGTTTTGATGTATTTTTCTTGAATTTTATAGGTTTCGTACATTTACGAGGATTTTTTTGTTATTTTTCCGACATTTATGAAAAAAAGAGTAAAATTTTGATTATTTTTCTGTTTCGATATTCTAAGGTCATTGGTAGCTTTCATAATGTTTTGACGTGTTTTGATGTACTTTTCTTGATTTGTATATATTTCGCACATTTACGTGGAAAAAATTAATTTGTTGTTATTTTTCATACGATTCGAAAAATAGTTAAATTTTGGTCTTTTTTTTTTTTGTTTTGATATTCTAAGGTCATTGGTGCAGTTTGAGAATTTTTTGAGGTGTTTTGATGTACTTTTCTTGATTTTTATATGTTTGTACATTTACGAGGAAAAATAAATTTTTTGTTATTTTTCGGACAGTTACGAAAAAGAGTAAAATTTTGATCCTTTTTTTGTTTCAATATTCTAAGGTCATTGGTGTAGTTTTGAATTTGTTGAGGTGCTTTGATGTACTTTTCTTGATTTTTATATCTTTCGGACATTTTTGAGCAAAAAATAAATTTTTTGTTATTTTCCGGTCAGTTACGAAAAGTGTAATTTTTTTGATATTTTAATGTCATTGGTGCAGTTTGAGATTTTTTTGAGATGTTTTGATGTTCTTTTCTTGATTTTTATATGTTTCGTACATTTACGAGGAAAAATTAGTTTTATTTATTTTTCGGACAGTTTCGAAAAAGAAATGAGCCCTCTAAGGCTCCTCAATAAGAAAACACTTTGCGCTCTTGCACACATTTGATCAAGGCCGAAAAGAAGGTTGTGGCAAAGAAGAAGACGAACATCTGATCCAAAGTGCCACAAACCTCACAGTCACATGCCTCCCAAGTACACCCTATCATAGCTCAAAGATCGGTCAATAGGCTCAAAAGCTGAAGGAGAACGAATAATTCTTGAAGAGAGGCGACTGTCAACTGATGAGGTGATTATTGACTACCCCACCATTTTGGATAAAATTAAATTCCACAGGTTTGAACAGTTCACAAGAGCTCGACCCTTGCATGTCTCATCTTGGATTAGGGAATTCTACACGGCTTATGCACAGGATTTGCTCAAGAAAAGAAAGGGAGTTGTATGGAAACCCTCGGAGGAGGTTGAGGTCCAAGAGAAAATGGTGTAGTGTCACATAGGTCCCATTAGGGATATCCTGGTCACAAATGGCAACAGGGACGACTTATACAAGCTCTGGATGAAGCAAGGCTTTGATGCACTCAAGGGGTGGCAGCCACCCCTCATATATGATATTACTCCTTTGTGGATGGCTGACAAAGTGAAGATAATGTCAAAACATAGGCCTAAGCCGATCCTACTAAACCACTTACTAATGGTGCATGACAGCAACACACAGCCAAGAAAACAAACAATTATATCTTGGCACTTGTCAACATGTCTTCAAAGAAAACAACTACTCCCAATAGTTTATATCAAGCAATAACCAGCTACACAGAAACCTATTTTGGCGGTCGAAGCAACCATGATGTCTTGGAAAGAATTAACACTATGTGGGCCGTCAATGCTACCGTGATCTCTATACAGAAGATAAAAATAGGTACATAACTAACCAATATGTCAAGTAGCTATCAAACATCAGCCAACCAAAAATCAAGTCCCACATGGCCAATTACTTGTCTATAAAACCCAACAAACTAGTCTGCAAGCCTCTATGAATATAATACCTGGACAAGACAAGGCCCTAGCCAACCCAAAATCTAAAAACAGCAAAACAAGCAAACCTCTAGAACTCTAGCAACCCTTGAAAGAAAGAAGTCAACCAATCAAATGGACAGGCGACTGTGCTACTCGGAAGGTGTGTCTAGTCATAACTCAAGACCTGTAGTGATAACAACATGGATAGCATGGATCGCGTAAAAGCATTAGAGGAGCTTGATGGACACAAAATCAAGAAGTACAATGTGTGGAGGTCCATCTAAGTGAAGAGAAAGAAGAAAGAGGCCATTTGTGCAAATGGTCATCTCATAATTTCAAAAATTCACAAAAGAAAACAACCAAACAAGGCCCTTACCTCATTAAGGGTAAAATTGTCAAAGAAGTGTCTTCTTTACTTTATTTTCAAGAATTCACAAAAGAAGTCAACCAAACAAGGCTCTTACCTCATTAAGGGTAAAATTGTCAAATACGTGTCTTCTTTATTTTATTAGTATATATAGTAGTGTCTTTTATTTTGGAAGATTTAGACTATATAATTTTGAATGTGAAATGAACAAACTCTTTCAAGAGTGTAGTTTAAGGGTGGAATCCCTTTAGGATAGCCTAGCTTAGTGTAGCTTAATCTAGATTAGTGATGGGTGGATTCTCATTGTTGATTTAGGACTTCTTTAACCTTGATTTCACTTGAGATTGCTCATTTGTAGTTTTCAATTTGAGTTGTTTCTTTTCGAATTCAAATTTCTCTTTTTCCTTGGTTGATTGTTTATTCAATTGCCTTTCTTTCTTCTTTTCTCATCTCTTATTTCTTATCTATCTTATTTTTTTGTTATTTCATTCCCCATTTGATTTCAATTGGTTTCATCCCCAATTGGAACCCTTATCATTTGGTATCAGAGCCTAGATTTAAATTTATTCTTACAAATCTAGTCTTGGTTTTAAAAAAAAAGAGTAAAAAAAAAATCGTCAAAAAAAAAAATTGATTTTTTTAATTTTGATTTGTTGTTTTTGACACTAGATCCTTGTTCCCTAGTGTTTTTTTTGAGTCTAGGTTTCATTTTTGTTCAATTTGGAGTTGTAGAAGTGAAGTTACCATTGAAGGGTTTAAAGCTTTTCAAACTTTTCAAATTTTGAAAATGGGTCTTTTGATTGAGGCAAAATTGGAGGTTAATAATTAGTGGGCTTTGTTTTCTTAGTTGAAGGGAAGAAAATCCTAAATTTTGAGCCAATTTCGAGTTGATTTGAGTGTATTGGGGTTTAGTGTGTGTTCTTGGTGTTCTATGTGTTCTTGATGTCTTCAAGTTGTTCTTGAAGAAGATGAAAGAATAAAGTACATTTGATCCAACTTTTCAAGTCAAAGTTGGTTAAAGGTGTTTTTTTAGGGTCCATTAGTGGAATTTTGAAGAAAAAAAAAGAAAAAGGAGATTCAAAAAAAATAAAATTGAATTTAAAAAAAATAAAATCCACGTGGACTGCCACGTCAGCAATCAGCTGCCAACACAGCAGCCACTTCAGCGCCAGCTCAGTGCCACAACAGCAACTCACTGCCAGCTCAGTGCCACAACAGCAACTCACTGCCAGACCATCCCAGATGCACCACGTGGCGCGTGTGGCTCAGATTCAGAGAGGAAAATGTGCAGGTTTTTGCTTAAGACCCCAAAAATATTCTAAGTATGAAAGTTTTTTGGACCTAGAAATTTTTCTAATTGTCCAAACCTTGTGATTCTTTTTTCTACCATTTTTCCCTTCAATTCCTCAACTATTTAACAATTAATTAACATCTTTAATTACATGTTAACTAGTTTTAATCATCAAATCATCCAATCAAAGTCTTACAAGTGATGGACTTCTTTGAGGCATAATTTTTTTCTAAGTGTCCAAATTCACTTCTTCTTCTTCTAAACTCATTTTTCTTCTAATTTTCAACTATTTACCAATTAATTAACATCTTTGATTACTTTTTAACTAGTTTTAATCATCAAAGCTTTTCTTTGATCCTTCAAATTAAGTAACAAGAAGTAATTCTTCTACTTTTGTTACTTGGTTTATTTTGAGTCCGAATTTTTTTTGGTACTTCTTTCTTCTACTTTTGTCATCTTAATTCATTGATAACCTTCTTGATTCCAGTCCTTTAGATTTTTGGGTCATCCTTCTTTCAAGAGTCACAAGAATCCACTCCACCACAAAGAATTAGTGATCTTGTGATTTGATTGGGCAAAGGTAGTTCTCTATCAACTTTGGGAAGACACTTTAGGAAGGTGAGTGTGAGATCAAATAAGAGAGATGTGAGGAATTTTGCCATTAACCTTGTTTGCTAAGTTTTGTAGGTACCCAAGGTGATTACAAGGAAGAATGTCATTCGTAACTTCCGAATATTGTGGAGATGATATTGGTGAATACGCTTGTAGCAATATGATCTATGAGCATGGTGAAAATGAGTTTTATGAGGGCTATGATGGTCCTTACGAGCATGGTAATGGGGCTCTTGTTTATGATGGTGATTCTTATGAGGGATATGATGGTCCATGGGATAATGAACAACATGATGGTGAGAACTACTACTCCGGAGATAATTTTGAGATGAATGGAACTTATGACTCTTGTGATGATGTTGAAGGGATGGAAGAACCTTATGGTGTATATCATTGTGGAGATGAAGGTTCTCACGCTACGCACCATGGTTATGATGGTGATGTGAGGTACAATTCTTTCTCTCATAGGTCTTATGAATCCTTTGAGCAGAATATAGATAGAAATGGAGGTTGTGAGGTTGAATTTACTACCTCGTCTTGTGCTACTTCCTATCCTAAGAAAGAAGGCATAAATGTTTGGGTGGGACCATTTCAAAGTCGCCATGTGGACCATAGAGAAGTACATTCCCTACTTCTCAAAATATGCTAACTTATTCTTCTCATCCTAGTTCCAATGTTTCTTGTTCATATGGTGATGAGGTTGAAGGTAGAAGGGGAGGAACACTAAGCCATGAAGTAGTAGAGTTAAGAGAATCTTTTACAACGTTGAGGGAAGATTTTGATGATTTCTTGCGGATTTTGAAAAGGTTACGTCTATGGTACAAAAGAGGCAAGTTATTCATCATGAAGATATGCCTAAGGAGTTACCCTTGGAAGAAAAAACAAGATACTCCTTTTAAGGTTGGCACTAAGGAGTTTCACATGGAAGTCAAAATACCCACTCCTTGTTCACCAAAATGGAAGTTGAACTTGAAGGGATCTTCTAACCCTTCAAAAGGAATCCTTGGCACTTGCCCTAACTCCCATCAAATTGAGAGACAAAAGATTGAGAGGAGTAAGGATGTGAAAATTGACAACTCTAGAGTGGAAAAAGGAGAGGTTGGGTGGAGTGTTGTAAGAGGGTTGTCACATTTTTCTCCTAACTCATGTAACTTTACTTTCTCTAGTTGTTTGAAAATTTGTGCAGGTATCCTTGGAAGCAAGCCTAGTGAGGCACCTCAAAATGTGAAGAACCATGAGGTTCTTGAAAGCTTCCAAAATGAGAAAATGTGCGATAATGTTGATAGCCAAGGTGGCGACACTTCTTCCTATGAGCTACAAGGTAACAATGGTAACGCCTACACTTCCTTGAACTTGGAACATCATTGTGTGGCTAGTAGCCCATTGAGTGTAAATAATAACTTGTCTTTATGTGAGCATAGTGAGTATTTACCTTGTGATGTTCTTGATAGCACTTTCTTGTGTGATGATAATATCCTTGTTGTGAGGGAGCAAGCACTAGTTGATCCTTTTGATGACCGAATTGACTCTTCTAGTAAGGTCAATTTCCATCTAGTGTTGGCACTTGTAGCTTGAATGAGGGTACATTGTCCTGCGATGAAAGTGATGCTACATTAGTTGATCCTATTGATGACCAAGTTGATTCTTCTAGAAAGATCAATTTGTGTCCACCTAGTGTTGGCATTAATGATTTGAATGAATCCTTAGACCATAGCACCATTTCTTGTTTTTCTCATGGGAATCTTGAGGTAGAATATTTGTTAAAGGATAATCTTTTGTTTGATGATGATATGACTCTTGAGAGTGTGTATAGTGAAATGCCTTATAATGTTGGAAGTGTAGCCACTCTCAGCGGCTATTGAGAATCCACTATGGTGTGATGACACACTTTCCAAAGATGGAAATATCTTTTGTGAAGATGATAGTACATTTATTGGAGAGGGTAGTGTTAAGATGAAAGGGGACGCTTATGTGTTAAATGTTACTTCATCCTTGTGTGTTCAAATTCTTCATATGAATTGCGCTTCTTTCGTATATAAAGTGGAGGCCAAACTTGGGAACAACTTGATTGAAGTTCATTTATGTTACACCTATCTCTACTACTTGTTTGCTTATGATGATGTTAGCACTTTTGAGTGGAGTACTATGATATTGGAAGATAAGGGTGCCAACCGGGTTAATAAATGTGTGCTTGATCCATGTTCATGGATTTCCTTTCCATTTGACCCGGTAATGAGTTGAATTGTGGCATTTGTTTAGTAATGCTTGGTCAAGATGACAAGAACAATTTGGAGGGATTTGTTGGCGCCTTTCCCTATGATGGAAAGTTCTTCTTGAGGGTTTATAATTTACTTGAGGGGCCTACGTTGTGCATGGGGAAGGGTAGTTTTCTAACCCCCTTTCTTTACTATCTATTTGCGTATGATCTTGTTGATTGTGCATCTTATGGGGATAAGAGTTATTTGTCAAGAGAGGGGGAAGTTTATCTTAAATTCGTCATGTTGTCTTTGTGTGTTCCATCTTGTGATGTAATGAGTGCTAGGATCCTTAAACCTAGTTTTAATCTTGCATATAGGAACACCTTTAGATGACCCTTATGTGCATGACACATTTCTCTACTATCTCTTTGGATATGATGAGTCTCATATTTGTCTTAAATGGGCATTTCATTTCGGTGGAGGTATCATTGAGGTCTATAGTTGTTTGTATGACCCCATTATGTGGACCTATTATCATTTTGACCCTGGTGAGCGTTTGAGCTTTGTAGTAATGTTATATTTTGGGTGGTATTATCCTTTTGATGCGAGGAATAGCCAATTTCCTTGTTCTCCAACTGCGGGCTTAATAGTCCTGATAATAGAGGATACTTGGTTGCTCCTTGAGATTGAGTCTCCTTGGTGTAATGCTTTTTGTGCTAACCATTATACATTCCTCATGCTATGAGGGATATATTTGTTGTTTGTCCTTTTCATGGTTTTGCAAGGTTTGGATTCGAGGACGAATCCTTTTCAAGAAAGGGAGGATGATAACAACATGGATAGCATGGATCGCGTAAAAGCATTAGAGGAGCTTGATGGACACAAAATCAAGAAGTACAATGTGTGGAAGGTCCATCTAAATGAAGAGAAAGAAGAAAGAGGCCATTTGTGCAAATGGTTATCTCATAATTTCAAGAATTCACAAAAGAAGACAACCAAACAAGGCCCTTACATCATTAAGGGTAAAATTGTCAAAGAAGTGTCTTCTTTACTTTATTTTCAAGAATTCACAAAAGAAGTCAACCAAACAAGGCTCTTACCTCATTAAGGGTAAAATTGTCAAATACGTGTCTTCTTTATTTTATTAGTATAAATAGTAGTCTCTTTTATTTTGGAAGATTTAGACTATATGAATTTTGAATGTGAAATGAACAAACTCTTTCAAGAGTGTAGTTTAAGGGTGGAATCCCTTTAGGATAGCCTAAAGGTGTAGCTTAATCTAGATTAGTGATGGGTGGATTCTCATTGTTGATTTAGGACTTCTTTAATCTTGATTTCACTTGAGATTGCTCATTTGTGGTTTTCAATTTGAGTTGTTTCTTTTTGAATTCAAATTTCTCTTCTTCCTTGGTTGATTGTTTATTCAATTGCCTTTCTTTTTCTTCTCTTCTCATCTCTTATTTCTCATCTATCTTACTTTTGTGTTGTTTCATTCCCCATTTGATTTCAATTGGTTTCATCCCCAATTGGAACCCCTTATCATGTAGGCATGAATACAGCGCCCCTACAAGGTGCTTCGATAAAAATAATGTATCGAGCATTAAAAGGTAAGCTCAAAGCCGAAATACAAGTATAAGTGACGAATGAAAAGAGTAGGGGTGAAACTCAAGTACAATACATTATCTCCTTGAATAATAAAATATAAAGACATAACAAGCAATAAAAATGACTAGGCCCCCATAGGGCTGATAGGTACTAAAAACACACAATCAATATAAGCCCGAACAAACACAACCAATCGTTAAATACCTATATTAGGCCCCTTGTCTTGATCCCAATTATGATATTATCTAAACTTTATGAATGTTCATGTGCCATCAATGGTACAATACATATATGATGCCTGATGTACCCAACCTACCTAGCTGTAGGCACGCGGTCTACCCGATCCATGGCTTGGTCTACTCGGCCCATAGGCATGGTATAAAAATCAATATGTGTTCTTAAGATCCTTGTAGTATCTATGTTCCGCTGAGGCAAATACAAGATCATAGGTTGCGGGGAGACTATAAAATATCACAAAAATAACAAGTAATCATAATAAATCAAAAAACAATCATAAATGCTTTTCTAGGCCACTAAAGGAGAAGAATGTCGCAAAGCCCGACATTATATCATATGGTCGTAACCAACTCAATAGAACAATGCTACATGTAAAATAATTACAATACACCAGCCATAAAAATCTTAGGCCATTAGGATCATGCAAGAAGAAAAATAATATCCTTAACATACCTTTCAACCAAATCCCAAAAGTTGTCTCTATGAAATTTAGCTAACAAAAAGTAATACAACAATGCAAAAATAAGCGAGGTCAGAAGAATGAGCCATGACTAATCAATAAGGCGCTATTGCCACACTCGTGACCAACAAAGTTAAAACAAAAAAAATGAGGCAAATAACACCAATAATCGCAGCTAATTCCATCGATTATATTCCAACAATATCTCAAAGGTGCGACAAGCTCCTGAGGCAACACAATTAGGCATACTTCACGCTATTCCAGCCAACAACTATCGTACGTGACTCTAATAAGAATCACACCAAACCCCTAACCCATTACCTCCGTTACTTTAACACCATCACTACCCAATCATAACAGCCAAGCAAACTACGACGAAGGGCCCACAACCACAATATCAAAAACACCACCATGTGGCTCAAAATCTG
>JAJTWQ010000457.1:0-97778 GCA_029007595.1 Solanum commersonii | reverse complement strand
GTTAAATGCATTTTCACATGTAAACCTTTCATGAAACTCAATCTTATATATAATAAAGATAGAGAAATAATTGAATTAAAGAATAATATGGAAAATATTAATAATCAATAGAAAATACATATTAAACCAACAATGCAAAGAAGAATTCTACATGATTTAGACCTCAAGAACAGAATGGTATGATTTAGAATAAACTAATAAATAACCCGCAATATTACAAGATTAATGTAATATGGAAATGATAAAACCCTTTAGAACACTATTAAAAATAATACAAGATATATATCTTACAGTTCCAAGATATGTTATACTAGAATATACTATAAATATTATTAAAGAGATATTTAAGATTGTTAATTTTAAAGAAAGAATATTATAATAAAAATCTTAAAATGATTCATCAATACGTCAATACTTAATACACTAACAAAATATGAATTTCAACTACTGGAAATACATCATGAATTTATCACCTACCAATAAAAATGAATTTAACCCAAAAAGTGGTATTAGAGTCAGTGTGAGATGACAAAAAGAGAGAGGAATCATAAGGCAAAATGAAGAACTGCCTACCTTAAACTCACAAGCCACCACCTCTGGAACTGAGGTCCTACAAGAGCCGCCTCATAGATGTTATACCAATGCAGAAAGAGCAAGTGGCAAGATAGCAGATAACCAATAGCAATTGTAGATTACAATTATTCAAGGTAAACATATATACAAGGCCACAACATAGTAATAGGCATCGAACAAACACAATATCGCTATCATTTAAAGAATGCATCCATTTATTTTAACAATATGTAAAATTCATGACAAGTCAATGCGTCCTTTCTCATAGAATCCCCCATCAACTCAGAAAAGCTGACGTATTCGGACCAAGCAGGTGTAAGCGCTGAATGTGATGACCAAGATAAGTCTGGCACGCGACATCTCCCACCCTGAATAGTGTGCTGGAATCAATACTCACCCATTTATGGTTACATCAGAATGTGAAAACAAGACTTCACACCATACAATTAGTCTAGCCTCATACTACACATTTGGATAAGACTACTACAACATTTATTACATACATGCATTATAATGCAAGTAAATACTAGCACACAACACACAAACATGAAATCAAAAACATCATCTACCTTGAAAACTGGTCGGTTTGAGGCGCCAGTGAGCGATTACTCCATCTTTTAAGAAGGACGCGACCAAACTTGATTCTTCCTTTTCGAATTGTTTTGGCTTGTTCTAGGTCTACAAACAATCAATTCAATGCAAATATCAATAATTAAGGTCTAATTTATTTGGATTATAGCAAACTCAATAACCAAGATCGAACCCATGTTCCTATGGTGCAACTAAAGGCTTTCCCACCATTACTTTACCAAAGAAACCCTCCCCAACAATAGTTAACCAAGAATCTAAGTTCTACGGATCGAAAAATGATTAGGAGAGTTGAATAATTACCTTTAGTGCTAGAAGAGGTGGAAAACTATCGAGAACAGCCTGCGATTCGTCTCTTAGCTCTCAAGAATGAAAATTGCGAGAATAATGGCATTTTTGGGTTTATTTTCAACTTAAGTCGCGGTGTCCCGCCACAACGGCCTTACCACAGGCGGAAATAATCCCTCCACGGCGGCCTACATGGAAACAGTAGAGTCGAAATAGAGTTTGAAACCCCATTCTGGTACACCTTCCAATCCATGACACTCGAAATTATGCATTCATGCTAAGTTAGTTTCGGGAGTTCTACTCGCCTGAATTCAATTATGTATAGTCGTACGGGTTCCTTAACGTCATAGCTATATACTCATGCGATCAAATTCATAATTTGATCTCTCACTCATTACTAGATCTCCTTGGACCTCACTGACTCCGATTTCGTCCAAATTTGGACTAGGCTAGAAATTTTCTAGTACTACCAACAAGTTTTCCAGCCCCCAAATTTTTCCCCGATGGCTTTGCACTTTAACGACGAGAATAGGGTCGTTACAATAGATACCAATTACCCATCACTCGTCCCCGAGTGACAAACTAGGAAAAATGGCTAAGTGGGTGGGGTCGCCCACAAATCGTCGAACAAATGGGGGTATTTGTCTCGCATGTCCTTCTCGGTTTCCCAAGTAGCTTACCCGACTAGACGCATGCTTCCATTGAACTTTCCACGGACTTCATCTCTTTGGTCCTCGGCTTCTAGACATCACGATCAAGAATTGCAAACCGTTCTCCTCATATTGAAGGTCTTTGTCTAATAACAACACCGAGTCCATTTTATAATGTAATCTTTGACCCTATGGTACTTCTTCAACATGGATACATGAAACATTGGATGAACTCCGGATAAGCTAGGTGATAAGGCTAATCTATAAATAGCGGCCCTACAGTCCAAGAAGTTCAAATGGACCAATGTATCGAGGACTAAGCTTGCCCTTCTTGCCAAATCTCCTCAATGAATATGGCCCTTACCTCAATGCTACAAATACTCCACCTTTCTACGAGACACCCAAATGCATGAACTAAGTTCCAAGTTTTGAATTTCCTTAGCCAAAGGTCACTTGGATACACTCAAACAAGCTAGACTACCCATACTCACCGCTTTCTGGCTTAGTGCGTCAGCCACTACATTAGCCTTATCCAGATTGTATTGGATGGTGACATCATAATCCTTAAGTAACTCCATCCACCTTCGCTATCTCAGATTTAGATCTTTTTGAGTCAATACATGTTGTAGACTACGATGATCAGTAAACACCTCACACTTGACACCATAGAGGTAATTTCGCCAGATCTTAAGAGCAAACACTATCACTACCAACTCTAAATCATGTGTTGGGTAATTCCTCTCATGCACCTTCAACTGCCACAATACATAAGTTATAACATTCTCATCCTGCATTAACACAACACTCAAACCCGAATGTGCAGCATAACAATAAACAATAAAATCATTACCTTCCACCTGTAGTGCTAGAATAAGTGTTGTGGTCAAAAAGGTCTTGAGCTTTTGAAAGCTCTCCTCACATTTTTTGGTCCATTTGAAAGGTACCTCCTTCTGGTCAACCTTGTTTGATACATGGAAATAGAAGCAAAGTTCTTCACAAATCGATGATAGTAGCTAGCGATCCCCACAAAAATTCTATCCTCAGTCACAGAGCTAGGCCGAACCCAATTCATAACTTCAATCTTTTGGGGGATCTACCATTACCCATTCCCTTGAAACTACATGCCCCCAAAAGGCAAATGAATCCAACCCAAACTCACACTTAGAGAATTTAGCGTATAACTTTTTGTATCCCAAGATCACCTGCATCACATTTAAGATGGTCATCATGCTCTTTTTTACTCTTGAATAAACCAGAATATTATTAATAAAACCTATAACAAAAGAATCCAGAAATGGATTGAATACACCATTAATCAAACTCATGAAAGTTGCAGGCGCATTTGTCAACCCAAATGACATTACTAGGAACTCATAGTGCCCATAGCATGTCCTAAATGTAGTCTTACGTACATCCTCGGGCCTAATCTTTAACTGATGGTAGCCAAAACTTAGATCAATCTTAGATAAAACTGATGCACCTTGCAACTGTTCAAAAAGATCATCTATTTGAGGCAATGGATACTTGTTTCGAATTCTAACACCACGGGAATAGACTCAATAGAGGGAGACTCAATCTCAACATCCTGAATTTGAGCCAAATAAGCCAAACAACCCTGCCACCAGTTTCCTAGCCTGAATGGAGGATATGACCTTAGCTAGCTTAGGCTTGTACACCCCTTCCCACTCTAATATTTCCCTACCGGGGATCTCTACAGTCACAGACTTAGTGTTACAAGTAAGCACGACATAATAAGGGGACAACCAAGTCATGCCTAAGATTATATCAAAGTCAGTCATGTTCAAAATAACCAAATCATCCCAAGTTTGAAAACCTATAAACAAGATAGGACAAGCACGATAGACATGGGTGACTATGATAGACTCTCCAACTGAGGTAGAAACATGGGTTGGGGCATCAAGTACATCACAAATCATATCAAATCCCAAGGCAAACTGAACGGACACATAAGAATAAGTAGAACCTGGATCAAATAACACATTAGCCATCCGGTCACAAACAAGAATAGTACATGTGATCACTGCATCAAAAGACTCTGCCTCGCTCTTGCCTGGAAAGGCATAACACTGAGTCATGTCATCTTGATGGACGACTTCCCTGCTTGATTGCGCCATACCTCTACCTGTGTTACTATTTCCCCAATATCTACGGCCTCACTGATTACCTCCTCACCAACCTTGTAGACGTTCTACACTATTATTACCATTTCCCGTGGATACCACTGCTCTAGTCTGTTATTGCGCAAGGTCCAACATGTGTGGGTAGGGACAATCTCTCCTCATATGCCCAAGTTCTCCATAATTATAACAAGTGTGATCAAAAGATAGTGTGCTGCCCGCCAAAGGTGTGGCTCCCAAGCTATCCTGAATCAAATTTTGTGGTGGAGTTCCCGAGTAATTACCTGAAGAAGAGGACATGGCAAACTGAATTGGTCAGGCTGGAAGTGTCGATCTCCCTAAACCGCTGAAGTAGGAACCCTAAAAGTTACTTATGCTCTTAGCTTTTTTAGACAATTCCTTAGCTTGCCCATTGCGCCTCACCCCTTCCACTTTCTTCACAAAACTCGTTACCTCATTAAAACTTTTGCCTACAGAAGTCATCTGCACAGACAATACTTGTAACTCAAAGTTCAGCCCTTAACGAATAGAGGGATCCTCTCTTTCTCAATAGTCACCAATTGCGTAGTCTAGACAAAGAATGGAATTTAGCCTCATAAGCAGCCACAGACATACCACCTTAATCCAAAGCCATGAACTCATCCTTCTTGGGATCTCTCAAGGTCCGAGGCACATACTTCTGCAAAAACAGAGCATGAAACTAGGTCCAAGTGAGTGGGGGTAAAGCGGAAGATCTGCACTCCACATAATCTCTCTACCACTGCTTAGCCTCACCCTGAAGCTGAAAAGTCACAAACTCTACTCCATATTGATGGACAATACCCAACTTATGCAGTCTCTAATAACAATCCAAGATGAACTCATAGGCATCCTCACTCTCAGAACCACGGAATACATGAGGCTTCAGTTTTAGAAACTTGGTCAGCATTTCATGTTCATTACCAGTCATCACAGGACCCAACAAAGGATGAAAAAAGGCATCATTACCTATAGTTCCACCCACCTTGGGGATAGTAATAGCAATAGGGGGATTGGTGGGAGTTTGAGTTGCTTGAACTACTAGAAGAATTCTAGGACCAACCAATCCCTTTAGGAAAGACATAATCTGTTGAGCTAAAACTGGGTCTAAGGGAGGAATACATGTAGTCTTAGCATGCACCTTTTCCTCTTGTCCAACATCCTCCTCATTCTCAACCTTCACATTCTCCCCTATCTTTTTATGATGCGCAAGAGAGATCTCATTTCTAGGAGCATTCTCAACCGGAACTCCATCCCTAGCGAGTGTGACCCTTGCTCTTCTTATACCTCTGCATTGATCGCAACAACTTGTTGTGCACTCCTCAGTGGGCTCATTGACGGGAGCTACGGGCCTAACACCATTGAAGCGAGTGTTAACCATCTACAGACAAAAGAGTGAAAGAGATTAGATACAAATTTAGTTCGCTAGGTACCAATTGGAATCAAGTCATGGCACGAAAGAAGATAAGAGAAAACAAAGAGAATTCCTAAAGTCCTATAGCCCATTGAAGAAAAGTACAGACATCTTTGTACTGTTCCGCAAGACTCTACTAGACTCATTTTGGTACACCGAGATCAATGAACCTAGGGCTCTGATACCTACTTTGTCACGACCTAAACCATCGTGATTGGCACCCACACTAACCCTCCGATGGGAGAATCATTAATACTAATCAACTAACCCAAGAATTAAACATTTAAAAATACGGAGGCAGTTTTAAATGCAGAAATAAAGTAGAGTTCCCATAAACTCTGAAAGTCTAACAATTCATTACTAAAACATTGTAGAAAACACCCCTAGAATCTGAACATAGTAAACACACATATATGATTAACGTTTCAAGCACACCTCATCCAATTCTAGATGAGAACGATTGTTAAGCAGTATAAAACCCAATGAAGAGTTGGGGTCGAACCCACAGGGAGCGGTACGTGTTCAAATTCAAGTATGAAGTACAAAAGTGATCTAAATATCTATAGGAATAGAAATTATCGAGAAAAAAAGCATGTAAACAAGTCTAAGGGGTGACAACGAATGTCAGATGGGAGGTTTTGGTTTGCAATTATCAGTTACAAAACAATATTTTAACACCAAAACTTTAACATCAGTTTATAGCATAAGTTAGGCAGTTGAGGACACTAAAACTATCAAAACAAATCCCTAAATGAGCCCAAATCTTGGACTCATCAGCACCCCCAACTTAAACTTTTGCTTGCCCTCAAGTAAAATACAAGATCAGCAGTTCAATAAGGATGTCTCAAATAGTGTTGCATAAGACTCAACATGAATTCACACAAAAGGTTCAAACTACACATACAATGCTCAATTGTGCACTCAAATATTCAAATTGTGACTCACCATTATCAAAGATACTCAAGTTCACAATACTTGCTTCAAATGCAAGTTCAAGCTCAACAAAGGTACTCAAATGCCCTTTTCACAGAGATAATTCCATATTCAAACAAAATTCATCAAAAATTAAAATGTCCCGCAATCACATACAACTCTCACACTCTAAAAGACGAACACATGCATGACTTCACCCATAAGCTTGCCTTTATATTCCAATCAACATTCGTTTCAATTCACTACAGATCACAAAGGTCTTTTTAAGGCTTGTAACGGGGCTGAGTGTAAAGGTATGGTCATTTAGGCTTAGTGGCTTCTACTTTCATGAAGTATGGCCGGAAAATCACTCTTTCTCCTTCTCCTTCACATTCAAACATGTTCAAACTGCACCCCATTATTCAACTAGACATGAATCACCGGATACCCCATTTTTCACTATGCTCACCACTTTATTTCATAAATTTTGTTCTTTTTCAGTCTTCCCCTTTTCTTTCTTCTTTTATTCTTTCTTTTTTTTACATGGAGGGGTTCCATCTTTTTCAAAACAGTCCAATATATAGGGAATTTTTCACACTTCTTCACTTTCCTTCTTTTTCACCACACCCCCAACTTAGGCTTTTGGCCTAAGTTGGCTATTCAAACACACCAAAACTTCATGAAGGTTATGGGTGATGGGATAAAGAGGTCAAAGTTGCTCAAGTTTCTTCCAAGAAAAGGATGGGCTCAATGGGTACCAAAACAAGACTCACGCTTCTCAAAAGGGTGGCCACAAAAGAGGTATATTGTCAAATTGGTTCACTCTTTAAAATACTTGCTTAAGATTATTTCAATTATTCACTTCACTCAATCAATCGGACCAATAGGGCAGGTTCTATGTGTCATCAAATGCAATGCTCAAGACAACATCACCACACAAGGCATTAATGTCACGACCCAGGGGTACACCCTAGATATAACATGGCGTACTTGACCCCGAAGGGGTCTCATATAGGCCCTTAGCATATCATAACATAAGATAATAAAAAAGTGCAAAATTTTAAAACATTTTTCATACCGTCAAAGTCTTTATACAAGCAAAGAGAAAGTCTTATTACACTTGTCTCAAACCATCTAGAACATGAACATCTTAGGGACCATGCCCATACAATAGTCTAAAACATTAAAAGAAAGACAAAAAAAAAGAAATGGTGGCTATATCCTCGATGCTATGAGAACTCACCAAGTCTTCAACTTATTACTCTTCTAGAAACCTAGCCACAAGAATGGAACTCAAAATCGTCGGACCCTACATTTGATGAGAATGTAGGCAAGATTATGCGTTAGTACAAAAGTACTAAATATGATAGCTAACATAACAGCATAAAAGCATAACATAAGGGTTAGTCAACATAAGTCATATGCCATAAGTATAAGAGATACTTCATGAAACATAAACTATGAGCATAAGAGACAATAACATAGTCATAAGCATAATCTCCAACATAGGCATAATATAAGCATTAGTCCACCCTTAATCCTTCATATCATAAGAGGAACACTTCATAAGTAGCTTTAATTCATACTTGTACAATGTATGGATAAGACCTCATAATCTCACCCACACTAAATATCACCTTAGGCCATCATAAAAACTTACCATTTCTATCTCATCCTTAACTTATTTCTCATAGACAAGGGAATCTCTCACCTTTAGTAAATCATAACAAGGAAGGCAACTATAGCACAATCCTATCTAAGCATACATCATGTTAGAGAACACTTTCTAGGTAACCTTAAGTCATACTTGTGCAATACATGGATAATACCTCATAATCCTATCCAAACTAAGTACCACTTTAGGTCATCATACTCATACTTCTTGATTGGATACTAGTCCCTCTTTTATGACATTGGAACACTAGGAGATACTTCTTTAAGCACATCTTAGTCCCCTCTTCTTTACTTTTGAACACTATGAAATACTTACTCAAGCATGTCTAAGTTCATTATGTTTGAACACTTGGAGATGCTTCTTTAAGCATGTCTTAGTTCATCATTAACTTGGAACACTTTGAGAGTCTTTTTCAAATATGTCTTAGTTCTTTAATAATCTTGTACTAGTTGGGAATATAGCCTTAACCGACATGAGGCCATATGAGCTATCACATGATCCCCTTCCGATGTTACCCACACTGAGAAGGGTTGGTTTACTTGCCTAGGGTAGAACCAATTTGTTAGCTTAGTTGGACCCACTAGCTAACTTTCCTATGGGGGCACGTAGTTATGGGATATGAAGATTTCTATTAGGAAACCCGGACTCCAGTTGTGAGGGACTCCATCTCATGATACATACTTTGGGAAACTCAGGCTCTACTTGTGAGAGTTCCCATTTTAGAAGCTGGACTCAACTAGGTAAAAGCTTCCATCTCATTTCAATATCCACTCGGTGCTAGGCATAAATCCTACAAGATAGATTATTAAGTCTTACTTAATTCATGACTCGTGGAGGATTTCTTTGACAACCAATCCATGTTTCAAGTGCTTCTATCACTTTATGCATTCAAACATTCATGAGGTAGATGAGGTGGGTAAAGTCCTTCCACAACAATGATACTTACTAGTCTACCATTCCTATATAGGCTTCACTCTTAAGGCCCTAGCAGTCAACATTCATGACTACAAGCCTTACTCTCAAAGCTTTACTTCTTACCATCATCATTCATACCTACTCATTCAATCATAAACAACCAATATCCACTCAATTGGATTCATACCCAATCATAACCCATAATATAGGAAGAAACCCTAGCTAGAATTGCGGTTCATCTTCACAATTGGGGGATTTCTAGGGGGCTCCATGAATGAAAGAATCCATGGATGAATAAGCTATCATACCTTGATTACAAATCCTAGAAAGCTTGAAATAATGGAGGAATTTGCTCTAGCTTGACCCTCTTCTTCTTCTTCTTCTTCTTCTTCTTCTTTTTCTTCTTGAGTCTTCTAGAGAGAGAATTTCTTGGAGGGAATTGGGTTTCTTTTGGGTGAATTGAAATAATGATTTAGAATCACTAAAATAATGGTTCAATAGCTTTATATAGGTGGTCTAAACACTAATCAAACAACACCACTTAACCCCTAATTAATTCTAGAATGTTCCACTAAGCCTCAAACTTAACCGCCTAATAACCACACTGCCTTAACCCACGAGACCATGCTGATGGGTTGTGGGTCCACCATGGTCCATACTGGTCAATTGTGGGTGGTGGTCTGAGGGTCTAATTTTAGGGACTTGACCCAGGAGGCCATCCACGAGGCATGGATCCCCCTAGGGGTGTGGGTCCCCTTATGGGTGGACTATTTTTGGCAGATTTTTGGGTGGTTTCTAGGGTCCTCCTCAAGGACCCTTGGTTGGTCCATAGGGAGTCATATCTTGATGTTCAACTCTGAAACCCTTTAGTCTAACTACGAGAAGTCATATCTATAACTCTAACCCCCACTTCAAGCTTTAGAACCCTTACATAAGGCTCTAGTTTAGCTTACTAGTTTTCGGGTGTTAAAATTGGTACCAATATCAAACAAGACTCTACACTTTCTAGCTAGCATACAATGTTCATTACAAGAGGCTCATTTGACAATGGGATAGTCACAAGAAGATGCTTAAAGTTTACATATTGCCTGAGTAACTTAATTTTCCTCATTGTAGCCGCACATTCATTTCATTCAATTAAGAGCACTATTTAAGCCATCGATATTGATCACAACCGACACTCAAATTTGTACAAGAACAGTCACATTCATACATACAAGAGGTGGAAACAATAGGTGATGCATCGTAGGTGAAATATCAGGGAAGTTTGACCAAGTGTGGAACCACATAATCAAATGACGGACCGTAGGTCGACCAATGGCCCGTCCTCCACAACCGTCAATGAGATCATAGAAGTTGAGGTTCGAGTACCTGATAAAGTTTCTAAGTGTTGAGCCATGGAGGGTGACCTACGGACCGTAGGTCGACCCACGCTCCGTAGGTAGTGCCGTCGATAGAAGCCGTGTTCCAGCAGTTTATTTCCTTATTTTGTTTCCTATTTTATTTAGGATTTCTTTTCTACAAATAGGAGTTTAATCCTCATTTTGGGGGGTTAGAAATTATTGTAAACTTCTAGTTTTTGGTTTTTGGGAATTAATTTGCAAACTCTTAGCAATTTGATTTCCGAAATTCATTTGATACAATTTTCACTTTGAATTTCAATTCAAGATTTGGCTTTTCATCTATTCTAACTCTAAGTTCATGAATTCTTTTAATCTAATTATGAATTGTGAACTCTCAAGCATGAGTATCTAAATTCACATCTATGGTTGTGGGAACCATGAGCAATTAACAAAGTATGAATAATAATTAAGTAATTCTTGAATAGTGTTTATGCATGTATTGTTAATCCTTTTGTTTAGAAGTTTTTTTAATGGTGGTCAATGTTAGAACTCACCTTGTTCCTACTTGCCGGACCAAGGAGGTAATAAATGAGAAAAGGATTAAACAATAGAGATTTAGTGGATACTATCTATTAGTCTAGTGTCAATTGGCGTGAGGGTTAAAACTAAACCATATATTGATATGATGACTAATCTGAGGTAAAGGTAAGGGTTAATAAAGCATACACACGAAGCCGGACAAAGGTGCGTGGTGAAATTCTCTACTTGGAGGACCAATCACTTAGGAATACCTAACTTGCCAACTTTGCATGTAAAACACTAGGAAAGGATTACTATTATTAGGATTACTACGTTAAAAGCTTATGGGGAACACATATGCTCTAGTTTCTTTCTCATATTGATAAAGCAAAGTTTGAATCATATATACTTGTTACTTAAGCATTCAAATTTGTTACTTACTTACAAAATCCCCCCATTTTTGTTTACTTTTCTCAGTAATAGTTTGACTAAACAGATATAATAATGAGTTAAGTTTAAGTCTGAACTATATTCCTCGTGGGATCGATCCCAACCTACAAGTTGGGTTCTTTATTAGACAACAATCGCTTATACTTTTTTAGGGAGGTATAATTTGAGTGTATCACAGCCTTCCATGGATACGTCCCTCAAAGATGCTTGTCTAGTTATTTCGAACATGGCATCCTCTAGGTCCACCAAGTCCTCACAAACAGCCTCCTCATGCTTATGAAGTTGCTCCTCATCTGTTTCGGCCTCGAACTCAGCAGCAACAACATCAATCCTAATCTCATCACCAGTGGTAGTTGGAGGAACCTCAGAACAGGATGGAACATCTACACTTCGGTCATCTTGTAACATTCCAGAAATTTGTAAACTAAATTAGAGTCTAACATAAAGCTAATAGGATTACCTAAAGCTTGACATTAGGGTTAGAGCCTTGAACGTACCTTCTTGTACCTTAAAAATTCATGTTTTTAGTGTTAAAATGTCAAGGCCTAAACCCCAAGAACCAACCATGGGTCCTTGAGGAAAAGACCTTGAAGGCTGCCAGGTAGTAAACCACGGATGGCACCCACGCGTTGTGGGTCAAGCCACGCACTGTGGAGGCAGTGTGCAGGCATCCGTAGGTCAAGACCCCAAGTGGGGAGCTGCAGGCTCCCACTTGCAGGATGGTCAGTAGGTCCACTCACGGTCCGTGAGTGGTGGGCATGGATAGGCCTGTAAATCTATCCAAGGTTGGACAAGGTAAGGGGTAGTTTAGGTAATTCCTAATTAAGTTAGGTTAATGTAGGGTCATTTTATATTGTTTTAATAGACATATATAAGACTTTTTAAGTCATTAACTAACTAAAACACTTCATAAAATCTCAACTACCCAAATTAAACCCAAACCCTCTCCAAAATCTTCTCTCTAAAACCCCAAAGAAGAAGAAGATCAAGTTAGGGCTTGCAGAAGGAGGCTTTTTCACACTATATTTTGGATTTCTTCACCTAAGTTAAAGTAGTCTTTGATTCATGGAATGCTTTCATCCATGGAGCCCTCAAACTCTCAAATTCAAAGTAGGAAATTAACCAAAACCTAGGGTTTTCACTCCAAGTCATGGATTCTTTCTAAAACCATTTTTAATGATTTAATTATCTTACATGATGATTGAATTGTTGTTTTATGGTGGTTTTATGATCAAATCTCCCATGAATCCATGAAATCCTCATATCCCTAATTTATGACTTTGTGGTATGGGTGAATTGTAGTAAGGTCAATTGTATGAAATTATACTTATGGTAATTTATCTACTTGAATCATGTTATTATCGATGCTTAATAAAGTAACCCTAGATGTGGTTGGGGGAATGTGATCCTTGACTCAAGAAGGGTAAAACATGGGAATTATACCTAAGGGGGGATGGGGTGCTTAGGTACCAAGGTCGATTATGTATTCCAGATGTGGATGGGTTAAGGGAGCAAATTTTAGAGGAGGCTCATAGTTCTCAATATTATATTCATCCGGGAGTCACTAAAATGTATCATGATCTACGGGAAGTCTATTGGTGTAATGAAATAAAAAAAGACATTGCAAGATTTGTAGCCAAATTTCTGAATTGTCAACAAGATAAGGTCGAACATCAAAGGTCGGGAGGCTCATTGCAAGATATACCAATCCCCACTTGGAAGTGGGAAGAGATCAATATGGATTTTATTGTGGGTTTGCCTCGCACTCGAAGGCAACATGATTCTATTTGGGTCATTGTTGATAGGATGACAAAATTAGACCACTTTATTCCCATCAAGGTTTCCCTTTCAACGGAAGACTATGCCAATTTGTATATAAGGGAGATAGTGACATGGAGTTTCTTTATCTATCATTTTGGATCAGGGTACTCAATTTACATCTCACTTTTGAAAGTCATTCCAAAAAGGGCTTGGTACTAAGGTAAAGCTTAGCACCGCTTTCCACCCTCAAACGGATGGTCAAGCGAAATGCACCATTCAAACTTTAGAGGACATGTTAAGGGAGTGTGTTATAGATTTTAAAGGTAATTGGGATGACCACTTGCCCTTGATAGAATTTGCCTACATAAATAGTCACCACTCAAGTATTGGTATGGTTTTTTTTGAAGCTTTTTATGGTAGGAGATGTAGGTCTCCGGTTGGTTGGTTTGAGGTAGGTGATATTGCTCTTATTGGTCCCAAATCGGTTTATGAAGCTATTGAGAAAGTTTGACTCATTAGAGAGAGGTTGAGAACGGATCAAAGTAGGCAAAAGTCTTATGTCGATGTGAGGAGAAGGGACCTAGAATTTGAAGTTGGTGATTGGGTCTACTTGAAAATCTCCCCAATGAAGGGTGTGATGAGGTTTGGATAAAAGGGGAAACTTAGTCCCCGGTATGTAGGCCCATATCAAATTTTTAAGTGTATTGGGAAAGTTGCCTATGAGTTGGACTTGCCAAATGAGTTGGCTCCGGTTCACCCAGTATTTCATGTTTCTATGCTTAAAAAGTGTATTGGGGACCCGGTGTCCATTATTCCTCTAGAAGGGTTGTGAGTTGATGAAAGTCTTTCCTATGAAGAGGTACCGATAGAGATCCTTGACCGGCAAGTCAAGAGATTGAGAAACAAGGAAGTAGCTTCTGTTAAGGTTTTATGGAGAAATCATCTAGTTGATGGTGCTACTTGGGAGGCCGAGGCCGATATGAAGTCCCGTTACCTTCATCTCTTTCCTTCTATTCCTATTCAAGCTTGAGGTAAGTAGTTCCTCTAGAATTTCCTTGTTTTGAAAGTCAAGTGTGAATTATGTGTTTTCCATGGTTTCCTTAAATTATGCATGTTCTTGGTGAAATTCATGTTTAATGAGAAAATGAGTTTTCATGATTTATGTTCCTCATGTTGTTGTTCATTTGGTATGAGTTGCCTATTTGACTTCATGAGATGTGTTGATGAACATGTTTTAGTATGCTTGTGAGAGTAATTGCATAGTGGCTCCATGATGTTGTGTTGAGCATTATTTTAGTTGGAGAAGTGAGTTCCTCCTAAGATTATGAGAAATATTGAGTTTCATGCATATTTGGGTTGTTAGATGTAGTTGTTACTCCCTTGTATTGCATTGATTATGTTTTGAGATGGAGTTGATGCTTTCTCCTTGGAATTGTGCATTATTTTGATGTTTCATCCATTTTGGGTTGCTATTCTTGAGTCTTTAATTCCGTAAGGTGTCTAGATCATCATTCAAGGACAAATGTTCCCAAAGGTGAGATATTGTAACATTCCAGAAATTTGTAAACTAAACTAGAGTCTAACATAAAACTAATAGGCTTAACTAAAGCTTGACGTTAGGTTAGAGTCTTGATCGTACCTTCCGTACCTTAAAAATTCATGTTTTAGTGTTAAAATATCAAGGTCTAAAGCCTAAGGACCAACCATGGGTCCTTGAGAAAAACACCTCGAAGGATGCCAGGTAGTGACCCACGGATGGCACCACCACCTCGTGGGTCCATGCTCGATGGAGGCAGTGTGTAGGCATCCGTAGGTCAAGACCCCAAGTGGGGAGCTTCAGGCTACCACCTGCAGACCTGCACATGGCCAGTAGGTCCACTCACGGTCCGTGAGTGGTGGGCGTGGATGGGCTTGCAATTCTGTCCAAGGTTAGCCAAGGTAAGGGGTACTTTAGGTAATTCCTAATTAAGTTAGTTTAATGTAGGGTCATTTTATATTGTTTTAATAGACCTATATAAGACTTTTTAAGTCATTAACTAACTAAACACTTCATAAAATCTCAACTACCCAAATCAAAACCAAACCCTCTCCAACTCTTCTCTCTAGAACCCCAAAGAAGAAAAAGAAGAAGAAGATCAAGTTAGGTCTTGAAGAGAGAGGCCTTTTCTCATGATTTTGTTGTATTTCTCACCTAAGGTATGGTAGTATTTGACTCATGGAATGATTTCCATCCATGGAGCCCTCAAACTTTCAATTTCAAAGTAGCAAATTCTCCAAAACCTAGGGTTTTCACTCCAAGTCATAGATTCTTTCTAAAAACATTTTTAATGATTTAATTATCTTATAGTATGATTTAATTTCTGTTTTATGGTGGTTTTATGATAAAATCTCCCATGAATCCATGAAATCCCCATATCCCTAATTTATGACTTTGTGGTGTGGGTGAATTGTAATTAGGTCAATTGTATGAAATTATACTTGTGGTAATTTAGCTTATTGAATCATGTTATTATCCATGCTTAATGATGTAACCCTGGATGTGGTTGGGGGAATGTGATCCTTGACTCAAGTAGGGTAAAACATGGGAATTATGCCAAATTGTGGGCTTCTGTATATATATACCTTATGAACATGATTATCATCTAATTAGTGTGTTAATTGAAAGTTCATTCTCATAAACACATAATGTACATGATGTAAAAGTTCTTCTCACTATATGATCATTCTAAGATTGAAAGTCCATTCTCACCTATTGAATCTATGAGCTATTTTTATGAAATGTATTGGACAGAGGGTAAGACACTCTTTTATGCATATAAATTCAATTCAAGACTCTAAACATGTAATTATGGGAAGTAATGCTTAGCACCAAGTGGATATTGAATATGAGATAGAGGCTCTCCCATTAAGAAAGGTCGGGTTTCTAAGGTTAATCTCATGAGATAGAAACTCCCCCGTTAAGTAAGGTTCGGTTTCTAGTAACAATCTCCTTATTTCATAAGTATGTGCCCTCATAGGTCTTTAGCTAGTAGATCCACCTAAAAGCTAATACATTTAGTTCAACCTTAGGCAAGTAGGACACCTCTTTTCGGTGTGGGGCATGACACCGGATTCCATGTTAAGCTCACATGGTCTATGTCGGTTAAGGCTTATTCCTAATGTAATTAAAAAGATGAATTATTAACTATGATTGCTCAAGGAGATTTGCTTATCATGGGTAGGATTATGGGATCTTTCTTATGCATGGCACAAGTAGACTTTGAGGGTATTCATAATAGATTTCTATTACGATGTGATGACTTACATATTGAATATACTCATGAATTATGCTTTCACTTTCATTTTCATGATGATTCTCAAACTTGATAAAGTGCATGTTCTTCTACTAAATTGTCCCTTTTTTGCATATTTTCATGGTTTTATGCATGACTATCATACTTAGTCATTTTTGTACTAACCTATATTTCTTCTACATTTTCTACAAAGTGCAGGTTCCGGTGTTTGAGGTGATCTTTCTTTGATACAAGCTTGGATCGACTATTCTCCTAGCTTGTGGTTAGTCCTCATGGATCCGAGGACGAGTGATATCTTGTTGTTCCTTTTCTTTCATTGTATTAGACTTTTGGATTTTTATTGTAAGGGTTGTGACCCTATTTGGGACTTCGATTGTAGTAGGCTAAATGAGACATTGTCTAGACTTCCTCTTTGCTTTTATGAAAACTTATTAAGACTTAAAAAATGTATTTTTACTCTTTATTGTTCTTTACTTATGTGATGATAATGCTAAGTGGCTTACATGGTGCCTTTAGGAGCATTGTGTGCCTTGTTATGTCTAGGAGGTACCCTTGGGTCGTGACACATCTGGGATCTCCACCGTCCCAAATAGTGAAGTAAAGTATGTGGACTTCAGATGGTCCACATCCTTCTTCAGCTCAGAAACATCGGCTTCCAAAGCCGTCACCGCATCGGTAGCACCCGCCCTCTCTCACAAACATATACTCTCACTACGAGGGCATTAATATAATCCTTGAGAGGTGCCAATGCAACAGTAATATCTCTATCAATCATCCTGGGAACCTCAGCCTCTAGTCGGGAGGCACGCACATCAGCAGAGTGGGCTAGCTACCTCATCTTGAGAAGCATGACCTGGGTGATCGAAGGCCGGGGGAAAAACGTACTAGTACCAGATCTAGGGGGCGGGGGAGTAGTAGAAGAGTTAGGAGTGTCGGAAGGAGCAGAGCTAGGACTACCTGGAGGCCCAGAGGCCGGAGTAGGCAAGACTGCCTCTATAAGTAGTGTATCAATATCAACCTCCACGGATGTGTCCACTAGAGTTGTTCTCCTCCTATCAGCCTCCTTGTGTGTATTCGGCCTCTATGCGCCGGATATTGGTAGAAGATGTAGGTGTAACTTCGACATCCCTCTTCTCATCAAGTTGGACTCCGGCCCGAAGACATAACTCTGTGATTAGTACCGAAATGGAAAGGGACGTCTAGCGCTGCTTGGCCCTCATGGTCATCTCCTTCTCAATGATCAACCCCAAAATTTAGTTGTTTCCTGGCTATGATAGACCAAAGGCAGGTCACCTTTGAGTGGTGGAGAATGGACTCATTCTAGGAAGGCATAATCGAGTTACTAATGAATCCAAACCAATATCTAGCAGCTACGTTAAGGTCCTTCTCTATAGGTGCTCCGACCTCAATCCACATCGGGGTGGTGTCAGAAATCAATGGGGCTAGCCAACCTTTGAGGTCATCTAGAGTCTTCGATATGATCATACTCAAGTATTCACGTATGAAGTCTGTAGCTCTCTCAAACACATATATCATCACTACTCTATCTGACTTTCCTCCCTCGGACCATTATGAAGTCCACTGGCTTGAAGGCACTAGCCTTCTTCTTTCCCTGAGGCACCAAGTCACTATAGGCAGCATAACCTTGACCCATGTCGGAATGTATGGGCCACGGGGTCTATTAAAGATCTCGAATATGTGATACTTAAGAGTGTCCGACACATCTGGATGCATGTCCACTACTCCATCTGTGGACAATCTCTTCTCCTCCAAAATGATCCTCAATCCCTCGGCCTTTAACCAATTGAGTGACCAGGGAGGGAGACCCTGAACTACCACCATTTGTGCTGGAGGAAGCAATGGGGTTGAAGCTAGAGGGGTCGACTCTAAAATCCTCGACGAATCATGAAGAGCTTTGGAGCGAAGCTCTGCTCTCTAGGCATGCAATAATTGATCGTTTTCAGGCTCAGAAAATGAAGCCTGAGAATCATAGGACTCTTCCTCACTGGAGTTAGACTCCAGTGTCTCAACGATGGGGCTTTTGCCCTTTCCCTTGCCTCCATTCGGAGGTAATTTCTTGCCCTTAGCCTTGGAAGAAGTTGTTTCCTCATTAATAACAACTCCACGTGCCCGCTTTTGGGGCGGCATGTCACTATCATTCAAATTAGTTCTAGTCATATCTGCAAAACAACAAAGAAACACTTGAAAAAAATTCTAGAAATATGTTGCAGAAAGACTCGGCGAACCGTTCGGCAAGTCGCGCGAGTTGCTTTGGTGAGCCAGATCAGGCTCGCCAAAAGTACCAGTACAAAATTTTCAAACATTCAAGACAGGTCGTCAATGCTTAAGGCCATTCGGCGAATCGGCGATATCAATCGACAACCTAGAAGTAGCTTGCCGAAAGTTATAGTGTATTTTAGGGATTTAGGGGAGCAGAAGGGCGGTCAAGAAGGCCTTTCAGCGAGTCGCCGAGTGAACTCGACAAGCTCAGGCATCTTGCTGAAAGTTACTGAATACTTAGAAATTAAAGGCGATCTGTGGGGGACTTTGGCGAACTGCCGAACCACGCGGCGAGCTCGACTTAGCTCGTCAAATGGCCCAACGTGCTAGTTTGACACCCCAATCTTCAAAATCAAGCCCTCAACACCCGAAAATAAAATTAAACACATACACCATAAAATTAAGGTTAGACCCATACTACCCATGCCCTCGGGGTACTCAGACTTCCCCCGATTTGGCCAAAATTGGCCATTTGATGACTTTTGCCATTAAGAATGACGTCAAACGCTCCATCATTGGGTAAATTACGTCATTTAGCACAATCTAAAGTTACTTAGACTTCACCCCACTAGACCCAATACACAAACACCGCAACCCAATAATTTAGACTTGATTTTAACAAGCAAGAACACGGGAATCAACCAATTACGCACAATAAGGCACTCATTTTAACTCATTACAAGCAATCCAACAATTAAACAACGATTATAATCAACTACCCAACAAAAACCAACAACAAATTACCGATGCATTTGATTTCAACTGTACATTTAGATTACGGGGTTCGAAAAACCAACGTTAATGCCAAAAATAATAGTTGTAATGCTACGCGGCAAAGTTCCACAATTCGAGCAAAGAATTCACAAAATGCGAGATTAAAACAAGGAAAATATGAAAGATCAAAGGTAGGGAGTAATGGTACGGGGATTAAAAATGGGAGAAGATGAAAGATTTTGAAATTTTAAATTGTTTGGCCTTTAAAACCTTTCAGTTTGTGCTCCTTTTGGCGGGGTAAGTCATGCTCATTGAACCACTCGGTAATGTTCCAAGTGGTATTTTACCTCGCTGAGTTTTACAGGACTTACAGCAATTTAGGGGTTTAAACGACAGACAAAGTTGGCCTCGCCAACTATTTGGCGAGTCACCGAGTGAGCATGTAGCCCGCCGATTTTTACAAAGTTCCCTTTCAAGCTTGGTGGTTCCAGCGGCGGTCCAAGTCGGGGACCGCCAACTAGTTCAGCGTGTCGCCGACTGGACTTTGTCTTGCCAAACTACCCAATTTCCAACACTTCTCACTTTTCAACCTGCACAATCAACACCCGTTATTCAAAATCAAAAACTTGGGTTGCCTCCCAAGAAGCGCCTTAGTTGATGCCGTGGCACAATGAAAATACCCTTTCAAGGATCATTCTTCGAGTTTGCCAAGGTATCACTTGGCAGACCCCATTTTGGCCTTGGGTTCAAATAAGAAGAAATCTGACCCATTTGGGTCTCCAACTGCTTGATTGACACGGAATGGGAGGTGACCTTCTGATTAATTGTAGAGGCATCCTCCTTCATCTCCTTCAACACTTTGTCTGAACCTTCAACTTTGTTGAGAATGCGTGAGAGCATGTCTTTCGTATGGACATTTTCAAACTCCTTAGGCTTTTGACCCTCATGGGGTGGGACGTACATTTCCTTATCACCCTCTTTTTCCTTCCAAGCGGCGTTACGACCATGCCATTCTCTGTCATGGTCTCTTCATCCCTCATCTCTATTCCAACTCAGGTGTCCACCCAGCCTTGGATAGTTTACTCGATATCCTCCTCCTTGATTAGCTAGGAAGTTTCACTTCCTTATTATAATGCGCTTCAAAATGAGCTTTCTCAAGACTCACTCCACCAACACCAACAGCACTAACACTCTTTGCACCACTAACCCATTACATTTTTTCGCCAAGATATCCAGTTGGGTCATTGTTTTGGCCATGTTTTGGCCCCTCTCTTGATCTTTTTCAATCTGCTCTTTTGTCATTCTAAAAGTGAGAGGGGACACTTGGTCCTTACGAGTATACCATGCTCTGTGAATCCTGGCCATGCCATCAAGGAGTTGTGACGCTACTTCATAGGGTTATTGCATTATACCACTGGGAACAAGTTGATCAACAACTCCTTTGTTTACTGAGTCAAGGCTCCTATAGAAGTATTGTAGTAGCACATTGTTTGGAAGTCTGTGAGTTGGACATTGAAGTATCAACTTCTTAAATCTCAGTCATGTCTCGTGGATAGGCTCACTCTCCAAGCGTTTGAACCCTTGGATGTTGTCTCTAAGCGTCACCATCTTCGATGGGGGAAAGAATCTCATAGAAAATGATGTAGTAAGTTCATCCCATGAAGTGATGGAATCCCTTGGTAACTCAGCCAACCATGTTATAGCTTCACCCATTAAAGAGAAAGGGAACAACCAGAGACGGACTGATTCTTGTGATATGTTCTTGAATGAGAATGGGCCACAAACGTCCACGAAGTTCCTAATATGCTCATGAGGGTCTTCATGTGTCAACCCTCCATATAATCCTTTCATTTGGAGCAGCTGCAACATTGTGCTCATAATATGGAACTGTATTACCATCAACAGGGGGTAGATGAATTGCATCAACACCACCCAATTGGATTGGGTCATTCATTTCATTAAGGTTCCCAATATCGTCTTGGTGGCCCACTTGTTACTCCCGTTTACGCTCATCTCTTCCTCTGTTCAACACAAGCAACATAAAACAACACTAAAGTAAGTTGATTCAACTACAACCAAAAAGATCACACTTCAACTTCAATAAAAGAATTTTAAACAACATCACTCCCCGGCAGTGGCCCCATTTTGATTAATGTTTCAAGCACACCTCATCCAATTCTAGGTGTGAACGATCATTAAGTAGTATAAAACCCAACGAAGAGTTGGGGTCAAACCCACAGGGAGCGGTATGTGTTCAAATTCAAGTATGAAGTACAAACGTGGTCTAAATAGCTATAGTAATGGAAATTATCAAAAAAAAACATTAAACAAGTCTAAGGGGTGACAATGAATGTCAGATGGGGTGTTTTGGTTTCCAATTATCAGCTACAATGCAATCAAACAATAGAAAATAACAATATAGATAGGAATTCTCGGGATGTGATCGATTATAGGCAAATTTCACTATATGGGTAATTGAAACTACTAATAAATAGTTAAATATCAGTGGGTAGGCTAAGCTATGAGTGAAATAGCTTTCTCTCGAACAACCATCCTGAATCAAGTGATTTCTTTCGAACATCAACAATCTTAACAAATAAGAACGTCCCACACCTTAATTCATCTACTCTCTCGAGCTAGATGGGTAGGATTGGGTTTAGGATTCACTGTCTCGAGTTGAACCCACATCAATCCAACACTTACAAACCATTAATAAAAAGCTTTGGTTCCAAAACTTCTCTCTCGAGCAAGCTAAGAACACAAAATTAGAACTGCATTTGCAACTACAATTCATCAATTAAAACTCACCTAATGATTAAACCCACTTTAATTAAGCATTTAAGTCAGTAAATTGCTAATACCCATAAGCTAATTCAACCCATAATCATATGATCACACCCCAATAATTGGGGTTTTAGCTAAACATCATGAAAAAGATTAAAAAAAAATTATCAACTCGATTATCCATTAGCTGGTAATAGTCTCCAAGCCTTTACAATGTTTTCCAAAGGGTCAATTCAAAGACCCAAGTCAAAATCCTCAAGAATTCTACAATAAGCACTCAAAAAACTTAGAGAAAAACTCTACTCTAGAATGGGAACTGTGGTATTTGAGAAGGAATTGCAATATTTGCGTAACCACCCCTCAAAGCTCCTTTCCAAAATCAATTTATAGTTTTTCAGCTTTTTGGCTCAAAAGTCCACTCGGCGGGATGAGTCGTGCTTCGCCGAGTGGTTCGTCGGTCCGCCGTTTGCTCACTTTCATTGCCATTTCGCATTTATCCTCAGCATCCCAAGTTTCGTAACTTTGGGCGATCCAACTTGTTGTCGCGAAATCGGTCAGCGATTCGCCGACTTCCCATTTCTGTCGCCAACTTAGTTTCTTCCTCTAAGGCTGGCACATTGGAACATTAAACGACCTAAAGAGCCACTCGGCGGTTCGTCGAGTGGTCTTGGCAATCACCAGGATCCCCTTTTCTCCATTTCTTCAACTTGTTTTGCTCATTTTCGCCTAGTAGTGTCCTTGCTTTGCTCCTTAGCTCATATACCTGAAAATCAATGCTTTAACATCAGTTTATAACATAAATTAGGCAATTGAGGACACTAAAAGTATCAAAACAAATCCCTAAATATACCCAAATCTTGGACTCATCAATATACCGAACAAATACAATATCAGTTATCATTTAAAAAGCAATGTTGCATTTCACATTTTCAACAATACGGTGACCTATGATAAGTCAATGGTCCTCTCATGGAACCCATACCCAAATTGTTAGTGTGTCGGATCGTGACACCCGATCCAAGTTAGTGTCTCGAAACGTGACACCCATTCCAATGTGTATGTCGGTACGTGACTTCCGATCCCAGTTAGTGTGTTGGAACGCAACACCCGATCCATTCAACAAGCCAAATCACAATCACAATGTACATTCTCATAATCATACAATCAATTGTTGATTTATGGCATACAATCATTCATTCATACTCATTCGCATTTGATGTGATCAATAGTGTAACATTCACATACATACATGTATTACAATGAAGCAAATACTAGCATACATCACACAAACATGAAATCAAACCATCACCTACCTCGAAACCAAGCTTGAATCCTCCTAAAAAACTTGATTCTTCCCTTTACGGATTCTTTCTACTTGTTCTAGGTCTAGAAACAATCAATTCAATGCAGGGATCCATAATTAAGGTCGAATTTATTCGGATTATAGCAAATCCAATAACCCAAGACCGAACCCATGATCCTATGGTGCAGCTAGGGCTTTTTCCCACTATCAATTTCAGTTCAAATCCCTCCCCTAACAATAGTTAACCAAGAATTCAAGTTCTACGGATCAAAAAATGGATTAGGGGAGTAAAATCCTTACCTTTAGTGCTAGAAGAAATGGAAAACTGTCAAGAACTTGCCCTGCTTCATATCCTAGCTCTCAAGAACGAAAATTGCAGAATAATGGTGTTTTTGGGATTTATTTCCGACTTAAGTCGCGACTGTCCCGCCACAGCGGCCTCGCCCTGGCGAAAATAATCCCACCACAGCGGCCTACACGGAAACAGAGAGTTGAAACTAGAGTTTCAAACCCCCATTTCAAAACACACCTTCAACCCATGAAACTTAGAAACTATCCGTTCATGCTAAGATCAGTTTTGGGAATTCTACTCGCCCGAATTCGATTCCGTAAAGTAGTATGAGTTCCTTAACGTCTTAGCTATTTACTCATGCGATCAAATTCATACTTAGATCTCTCACTCTTTACGATCTCCCTAGACCTCACTGACTCCGATTTCGTCCAAGTCTGGACTAGGCTAGGAATTCTCAAATTACTACCAAAAAGTTTTTCGGCCCAAAAATTTTCCCCGATGGCTTTTCTATAATGACGGGAACATGTCGTTACAGTGTGTATTCTATATTTTATATTATATTTATTTATTTATTTATATTATATTATATCATATGATATTAAAAGAAGACCCCATTTCACATTGAATGGTTACAACTTTTCCAAAGAGTTGTGACTTTTCCGATGAGTTGTGACCTTTCCGAAGGGTTGTTAATTTCTTCGTTAACTTTAAATGGAGGTTTCCTCACATTTTAAAACTAAGATTTTTATATTTTTATTCTCCTCTTAAGTTCAATGAAATTTGAAAACTCCTAACATGAATGTTAAATCAATATAATACTCCAACTAAAAACATCAATCTAGTATATCTTATATATTTTATATAATTGTTTATTTATGTTTATTATATTAAAAGTAAGAACTCGAACAATATAGTAATAACTAAGTAATGCACTATGGGGCAGAGAGGAGAACCTAAATTTAAGAGGTATAACTGAGCGATTTTAAGAGTGACTAACTTTCAGTAGTAATCATAAGAAAGTTTACATTCACTACTCATAGGAACTTATACATTATCAGTTATTTTATAATTGCTTACTTAATTTTTTATTTAATAATATTTAAATTATTTTTAAAAATAGTGTAGTACATAGTTTGATATCCACACGCAATGCACGTGCGTCAAAACTAGTCTATATATATATATATATATAAGGCTGGATAATAAAAGTGTGACATGGCACCTCTCTTTGAACATGATTGCTATTTATCTTTTTTTTTCAATTTTTTGAATTGTTTAAATCTCTAAAATATGATAAATAAGGAAAATAATTATTTAAAAAAACTTATTTATCTCTCCTCATCATTACTCACTACAATTTATTACTTTTCATTTCTCATCACTATTATTACAATTTATTACTTTCCTTATATAAAGATGGATAATAAAAGTGTGACGTGACACTTCTCTTTGGTCAGAATTCAGATTGCTATTAATCTTTTTTGTTAATTTTTTGAATCTTTTAAATCTCTAAAATGATAAAATTAAGGAAAAATATATTTAAATAACTTATTTATCTCTCCTCATCATTACTTACTACAATTTATTACTTTTCATTTCTCATCACTATTATTATAATTTATTACTTTTCCTTAAATTCTTCATTTTACCTTTTATGTCTATAATAATTTTCTATTAAAGAAAAACCTTTTCTACTACCAAAAACATTTTTTTTTCATTAACTTTTATCTCAATCAATCTCATTTAATTTGTTGTCATAATTTTTTTAAGAAAAATAAAAATATCTTCATTTCTTCTTTTTATAATTTCATCATTAATATTATTAATTATATTTTCCTAAAACTCTCCTCTTCCTTATCGCATATTTCTTTCATTCATTAAAAAATAAAACACTTCTTAAATTTTGATAAATTTCGATCACATTTGTTTTTTTATTAATTGAGTTATTCTTATTAGTCATTATTATTTCAAATCGGTCACAAACCTTTTAACCATCCATTCATTTCCATAAAATTCTCATAATTTTGTTGTTCCTCACTAATTTCTTTTGAGTTGTAGAAGCTTGAAATTTCTTGTAATCAAAATGAAGGAAAGTGATGTGCACATTTTCAAGGAAGCCAATGTTCAAAAGGGTATTTGTAAAATTTTTGTTATTATATTATTTATGCTCTTTTATTATTATTATTTTTTGCTTTATTATGATTTCAACCCTTTGAAGACTTCATGCATTTCAATAGAATATTTTAATATGAATCAAGATTTTGAAATACGTAGTTTTTTAATTTTATAGTTCCTCACTTAATTTCTTTTGAATTGTAGGAGCTTGAGTTTTCTTCACTACAACAAACATGATATTTAGCTACGAAATTATTAGGTATGACACATAATTCGTCACTAATTATTCACTTTTTGTGACAAAAATTACATTTCTTATTAAAATGTATGAACCACATACTTTTAATGACGAAACATAAAATTCCGTAGCAAAATTTTGTCAAGTAGAGTTTCCCACCAAAATATAATTTGGCGCCATTTATTAAATACCATTAGCGACAAATTTCAATTTATCAGTGACACATTATTTTGTCACTAATAATGTATCTAATTTGTGACATATTATTATTTGTCTTAAAATTAGTTACAATTTTGGACACAAAAAGGCGTTGTCACAATTTTTTTTGTTGAAATAGAGACAAATTAGAGTTCGTCATTAAATATTGTAAGCTTTAGCCACAAAATTTATATTTAATTGTGACCTTAGTTTTTGTCACTAATACTATAAGCAATCAATGATGATAATTTTATTGTCTATAATCAATGTCCGATGTAGTGACAACATAGTTTTGTCATCAAATATGCTAAATAATTTAACTATTTGTGACGAAAAAAATTTCATAGCTAAATATAATAATCTTTGGTTACACTTGTTTATGATTACATGTGACAAATGAAGTATAATAATTTCATAGTTAAATATAAAATTTCTCCCTATTATACCCTCAATTTATAACATTGAGTTAATGTCTTTGAAAAATTTAGTGAGTAAATATGTTTAAGATTCTATCAATTAAAAGGGGTAAAATGGTAAATTCAATATATCAATCATTGTTTTTTTAATAGGCATGTCAAGTCAAAAATTGACAAGTAAAAAGGAACGGAGGGAGTATTTCCTAACAACTCTCACCAAATTAGGAGTTATTTCAAATTCTTGGCCTCACACCAAATTTTTTAAATCAACACTATTTAAAATTTACAATATTGATAATATTTGTATGTATTTGTTTTACCCTTAATGAGATCATTTACTACATACAATTACATCTATAGATTTAAATTAATTTAATCAACACCACTTAAAATTTACAATGCTATACTATTTATATATAACTTATTTAGATTTTTAAAAATCTAAAATTATATAATTAAAATGCTTAAAATTGAAGAATAACCTCATAAATAAATATAGGGTCAATGCAAAGCATGGTGTTTTGCCACTAGTAGTATATAAGACTCTATGAGGACACATGTCATGGTCGACATGTGTGCTTTGTGGAATTTCAATTAAATTGAAGGCCATTTTTTTCATTTGACTATGAAAGTATTAAAATTAATCTCTAATAATTTATAAATTTCAAAATTACGTAAAAAAGTATTATAAATCACAATAATTTATAATTTAAAATAATTTTAAAAATTAAATAAAAAATCAGGGTAAAAATAAAAATTGAATTTGACTTTCCAAATTCTATCCATGCCACATAAGTTGGGACAAATAGCGTAAAGAAATTTCCAATAATTAAAAATACATTTTTAATAATCTATATTTTTGCATTTATCACTTAAAATAAACTAAATCGTAATAATTAACAATATATAATAATGATTTTTTTTTTAAAAATCTTTTAATTATCCTGATTTATAGTATTTTTTATGCAAGTTTTAAATGTATAAAAACTAAAAAAATAAGACAAATAAATTAAAATGGTAGTGCTTAAGTAGGCATGTTGACATGTTGTCTGCTTGAGCACTTGATATAGGTGTTTGTGCTTACACGTGCCCAATATCTATTATCTTTTTATCTCAATTTATGTGACAATAATAAAATTTAGAAAGTTAATTAAATTTAATATGATGTTTAGATATTTTAAGTTGTTAATTAGTGAGATTTATAATACTTTTTACATAATTTTCAAAAAGAATATGTTATTCCCATTGTCCAATTTATGGGACACTGATAAAAATCTTATAATCAATATAATCTTTTATATGTCTTTTAATTTTTAATTATTGTGATTGTTGCCACCCAATTTTGACTGACCTATAACCCTTTCCAAATTGCTATTTGATTAAATATGTATTTTAAAATCTATTTCTCTTATAACATGTTTGAATTTATCTTTAATTTTATCTAAATAATTATATACTTTAACATTCGTAATTTATAAAACTATTATTATTATTATTATTATTATTATTTTTGACATCCAATTTTAGCCTAACATTTTCAAAATTCATAACTTTTAAGTTTTATTCATTCAATAGTTCAAAATACATTTTTTATAATTTTAAATAAGTTTATCAATCCTTATCTTTATTTCTCAAAAATTTAGGATTTTTATTAGTTAATTTTGATTACATTACTTTTTGTCACAATCGGTTGAATATGTTCAATTTAATTAAATCATTATTTTTTAAATTGCGTTTTACATGCCATTCATTTTATTCGTTACATTTGTTAAAATTAATTTTATTTGTTACTTTTATTAATATTCGTTTTGGTGTTTTTAGCACAGTCTAGAAATACATTTAAATACGGACAAGAATTGCATACGTAGATGTTGACACCACATTTTTTACCAACCTTCGGAAGTACTATTCGGTTAAATACGTATCTTTTTTTAAAATATTTGAAGTTTAACATTTAAATCGATTGTGTCTAATAATTATATATTTTAGTATACATGACTCATAAAAAAGAATATTGTAATTATTATTAAATTATTTTAATTATTATTAAATTATTATATTTATCAATAGTTGAACTCGAAATAATTATTTTGCTCAAATATTTTAAAATTTAAGTGATTTTAATTATATAAAATTATTTTAATATATGGATAGCATCTCCTTAAAATTCTTCTAAAATATTTAATTTGTAGCCTATTTGATTCTAATCCATTTCAATTCCAGCCTATTCAATTTCAATTATAGTCATCCTTGCGTCTCAATTATAATCAATTTTATTGCAATTTTGGCCATTCTAAATCCGTTCCAACTCTCATCTCATCTCTTCATCCTTAAATTAAATCCTAGATCGAATCCTAGCCTTTCATCTCTTATTAAATCAATGGA
Source organism: Solanum commersonii (assembly GCA_029007595.1). NCBI lineage: Eukaryota > Viridiplantae > Streptophyta > Magnoliopsida > Solanales > Solanaceae > Solanum > Solanum commersonii. Next base: position 68,516 of record JAJTWQ010000457.1, on the reverse strand, counting down.
CGAGATCGTTTCTCCTAACTCTTTCCTATTTTAATCTAAAAAGAACTCAACCCAATTTTTTCACTCTCATTCTTCCTCCTCTCTCCAAAGCGCCGCAGCCCTCTCCTCTCCATTTTTCCTCGTTCCGGCGAGAAGCAGCAGGCGGAAGACCACCAGTCGACGCCCCTCTCCTCTTCTCCTTCTCTCCCTCTTTGTTCTCTCTTCTCTCCAGCCGGCGAAGCCAGCAGCTCGGTGAGAAAGCAACTGTCAGCTACTGGCGAAACAACAAGCAGCTCCGACGACGCGAGCCACCGACGAGAACGCGAAACCAGTAGCAGCTGCGACCGGCGAAGAGCTCTGGCAAAGCAGCAGCACTACGGAGACGGCGTGAACACCAACAACAGCAGCGAGCAAAGCAGAACTCCGGTGAAATTAAAAGTTTGTTAAAGACGAATTTGTATCCGTCCAGGTCCACACCCTTTTTCAATTATCATCTCGTTTTAGAGACAAAAAGCACGTAAACTAGAATATTAGTCATGCATATAATTACAATCAAATCGAAGCTGTCCAAATTAAAGTAAAAGTTACGTAGGATTTTAGCTTCTGTCTTTTGTTTTCTTTTATTTCTTCTTGGCTGCTTTTGTTAGATATATTTATTTCAGCAAGAAAATTACATTATAATCATATAATGTATGTCTGGTTACAAATGAACAGATTGGATTGAATTTAGACAAATCAAGATGGGATGAGTTACAGATTGACGGGTTATTGATTTGCTCAAAAATTATTTGAATTGAAATAAGCTACAAATATATGGATTAAAATTTAACCCGCTCAATTTGTACAAAATTTTAATTACTTGTACTTTCATAAGTTTTAGTACATAATAAAATTGTAATATTTCTTTATTATGGCTATATATCAAATATGAAATCAATTTTTTTTCTTTTAGACAGGTTGTGGAAGGTGGAAATCAAGACTAGTGGCTAGTGAAGTGTTTTTGCGTTGGTATTTTGAGAAGCAACCTCTATTTTACTGCTTTAGTTTTGTTAATATTTAGTATATCTTAGTTAGACTTTCAAGTTGGATAATTTTTACTTAATATATTTTTCCTTAAGGGGAATGTAGAGATATTATCTCATGAATGTCATTTTAGATGTTCTTAATTAATATATGACAGTCTAATTTTTTTATTATTATCTATAAATGTCATTTTAGATGTTCTTAATTAATAAATGACAGTGTAATTTTTTTATTATTATATTACTTCTTTTAGTATGTTGTTAATTTTAATTTGTATAGTGTATGATGCTCATTATTAAAAGCACTACTTCATGCCATTAAGTTTAATATATTTGTATTATTTAATAATTTTAATAAATTTTTAAATTTACGGAGACCTAACTTAATACGAATGGTAAATAGTATTGCTACAAGTTTAAATGTCATTAGTGACAAAACATTTTATCTTCAAAAGCTCAATTTTTAGTGATGAATACATTGTTTTTTTAAGACGACAACATTTTCGTCAATAAAGTATGACATTCCGTCACAAAATTATTTTTTGTCCCAAAATTACCTACTTATTTATGATATTTTTTAGTGACAATTATTTTGTCGGTAAAAGAATTATTTTTAGTGATGACATGATTGTTTCAACTACAAAATTATTTAAATATAAAGCTGTCACTAATTTTTACCTTTAGGGACAATGAAAAAATTGTATATAAAAAGTAGTTTTTAGTGACGAAATATTATTTCCTTGACTACGAAATACATAAAATATTAGAGACAAATTGCATCGTCACTAATTAAACTAAATAGTTAGTGACACATCATTTTCTTCTGCTATAATGACCTATTTAGTGACAAAAATATATTTTTACCTACAAATTTTAATAATTTTTATGACGAACAAATTTGTCATAAATACGAAGCATTTAGGGACAAAAAATATTTTCGTAGTTATTACATTTCTATTTAGTGACGAAACACTAAATTGTCTCTGTATATATTTAGTGACCCATGCTTTAGAGATGAATGACTGATGAATCTTTTTTTGTCACTAATAATCAAATTTGTTGTAGTGCTTGTGATAAAAATGAAGGAAAGTGGTGTGCTACATTTTTTCAAGAAAGCCAGTGTTCAAAGGGGTATTCATAATATATTTTTTTTGTTATTATATTATTTATGTTTTTTTTTTATTGTGATTTTAACTCTTTGAAGACTTCATATAGTGCATTAGAATATTTTAATATGAATGAAGATTTTGGAATATGCAGTTCCTCTTTTAATTTCATTTGAGTTGTAGGAGCTTACTTTTCTTGTAATAAAAATGAAGGAAATTTGTGTGCTACATTTTTCAAGGAAGCCAATGTTCAAAGGGGTATTTATAACTTTTTTTTTTGTTATTATATTATTTATGTTTTTTTTTTATATATTTTATTTTGATTTTAACCCTTTAAAGACTTCATGTATTGTAATAGAATATTTTAATATGAATTAAAATTTTGGAATACATAGTTCCTTAATTTTGTAATTTCTCCCATAATTTTTTTTTTAGTTGTAGGAGCTTGATTTTGTAATAAAAATAAAGGAAAGTGGTGTGCTACATTTTTTCAAGGAAGCCATTGTTTAAAGGGGTATTCGTAAACTTTTTTTTCTTATTATATTATTTATGTTTTATTTTATTTATTATTATTTTAATTCTTTGAAGACTTCATGTATTTCAGTAAAATATTATAATATGAATCAAGATTTTGGAATACTTGAAAATTTTTATTAGGTATTCAATTTCATTTTTCAAAATGAAGCATATATATATATATGATGACAAAATCAAAATAGCATGTTGTAGTTCCTTTTGAGTTGGGGGAGTTTGAGTTTTCTTGTGATAAAAATGAAGGAAAGTGGTGTGTTAAATTTTTCAAGGAAGTCAAGATATAAAGTTATATTGTAACCTCTTTTATAATGCATGAATTTACCATGTAGATAAAACTCCTCTACACATATAAAGATTTTCTCTTAGACAAGTGATTCCAAAATTTTGACATTATTTTATGCTATTGTCCAAAATTATATCTTACTCTTTAATTTCACTTATGAATATTATTTAAATTTATTATCTGAAATTTGTAAAAAGTGATTATTTTGAAAGCAAATAATGACAACATTAAGATGGCATGTTAGTAAATATCTAAGTATTTAGCTATTTTAGAAAATTTCATTGTACTTTTTAATATCTCACTTGCGTAAGAATATTAATTTTATTATCTGAAATATGTAAATGGTGGAAACTCACATATTCAAAAGAACTATGTTTTTTTAATAAGAAATTACTTATTAACAACATATTGCTTATAAATGTATCTCGTGTGAATCATAAGTGAAATATAGTCACACCTTTTTCTAAGGAAAATGAATGAATAAAAAGTATTAAAGCTAGAAATTTTTTCTAAGACCTTTTCTTTACATTGTTTATCTATTTGCTTTTCAAAAATATTTTTTACAAGAATAAAATTAAGAAAACAATCAAATTATATTCTTAAAAAAAGAGAGTTAAAATATTATATACACATAATATTTATACACTATACGACACATAAAAATCAAATCTTAATAATTTTTATTTTCATTACTCTAACAACTTTTTATTGTTATAATTTCTAAAATAATTGATAATTATATCACATTATTTGATTTTTTGTATTTTATATTGTAGTCCTATACATTCGTAACAATGATATTATATAATACATCTTCCATCTATTATTTAATTTAAATAAAATTAATATACCCATAATGTCTGACGTCTAAAACCCTACGGAAAAAAGGAGCATCAGCAAGCCCTGTTCGTTCTTCTCCATCTTCCTCTGCAGTTTCCAGTAATAACAACTCATCAATTTGTGTAGGACAATCGAGAGGGAGGTGAAGTGAGCTCCTCAATGGCAGCCGCCGCATCGAGAAGCCTCATTTCTCATCTCCGCATCCTTCTATCCTTCACAGCTTCGGAAACTCAGTGCAGAACCTTCAGTGCTTGCAGTAGCCAAGTGGAGGAACTAAGGACTCGGATTATTGAAGGAAAACCTGGAATTATGAGATCAAACTCAAGCGTACTGGAGCCATAGCCGTCAAATGTGGAATGACAGCTCTATGGGACAAATGGGGGGAACGCGTTCCCATCACCATCCTTTGGTTAGATGATAACATTGTTTCCCAGGTCAAAATCCCCGAAAAAGAAGGCATCACTGCACTACAGGTTCTTCTTGAACACTGAATCTTTATCCTATCCTATAAAATGTAAAAATATAAGAAGGGCTATCTAAAACTGATTTGCTGGTTGGATTCCCTGAAAACGAATTTTTTTATTAGGGTAAGATATGATAATCTTCAACCATCACTAATTTATTTGCACCCGTAATTCACAAGCATCACTGAAAGAGTTCTGTTATTTTTTGTAATTATTGCTTGGTAGTAATAGTTGTGAGGACCACATGTGAACGTGTTTTCAAGCCTGAGAATGGAAAATTTGTGGCCTTTACACTTGATATTGGTTGAATAAGTTATTTACTGATTGACAAAAAGCAGAAATTAAAGAACTTGTTTAAATAAATGGCTTAGAGGACTATGAATTACTCATTGTGATGTGCTGTGCTGTGGTTTACTTGATCTTTATTATGGTGGTAGTTAGATTGGATGTGCTCACAAAAAGGAGAAGCATTTGACAAAACCTGAAGTAGGTCATTTTAGAGCACAAGGTGTGCCCATGAAGAGAAAGTTGAAGGAGTTTCCTGTTACGGAAGATGCACTTCTTCCAGTTGGAACAAGCATCAGTGTCCGACATTTTGTTCCGGGCCAGTATGTGGATGTCGCTGGAATTACAAGAGGGAAAGGTTTTCTGGTTAAGAGTAACTTGTTGTGTTTATTCTTTGATTAGTCTTACTGATTGCTCTTTGTACCTGTTCTGTTCACCGTACTATAAGATATTAAAAGGAAAAAGGGCTAACGTTCTATATAAGCAGCTTTCCCCTTACCGAAGTATTTTCTCCCCTGTTCTTGACTGTTTAGATTCTACTGTTTTGACTAAAAGGCTTCTCGTACGTGGCATCTTCAAAGTCCTTTCATACCTTTGTGTTAGTATAATGTTAAGGTTTCATGTCATTGGTTCTTGACTGTGCCATCTGCTTCTTTCCAGATATCTATTTAAAGGAGTAGGTAGAATTGCTAATTGTTTTATGGACTCCAGAAGACAGTAAGGCATAATTATCAAAAGAAACTGAAGTTTTCACTGGTGGTACTTAAAATTTCATCAATAGAAGGCAACAAAGAGGTGCCACGCTCATGTTCATGATCAATATATACAAGCTGCCCATACATAAAATTAAACTGGCTCTCAACCACTCGACTCTAGTCTTATCCAGAAGATACTCAAAGTTTGTTATGGACCACAACTACATTTCTGAAATTAGTAGAAATTATAACCTATCTAGAGTCATATGTACTCCTTGAAATCAGTCTCTATCCAAGTAGTCCAATGAAGCACTGCACAAAGTTCAGATAGGGATTATTTATGAGAAAGTATGACAAAATGTGTTTGCCAAAAAAAAACTGAAATGAAAAGTGATATTTTTGGTTAACTAGAGAGTTCTTAGATAATTTGTTTACTAGGTACCTTTCTTAAATAATAACAAATTTAGATCCATACAAGTAAAAAATAGATGTGGAAAATGCATATGAAAGTACTTATTTGTCCTTAACTTATTGACTGTCTTTGATCAAATATTATTATGTCTTCAGACAGTTCATTAAGATGTCTAACTTCAGACCGAGATTAAGCGCATTTTGCCTTAGATTTAGTTGAAATGTGAGAAAAATGAGTTTTGGAATTTGAAGTTGTGTTTGACATGCATTTTACTTTGGATTTTTTTTTGAAGTTGGAAGTGAAATTCACCCCAAAACTAGTCTAGGCCAATTTTTGGAACTTGAATCTTTTTGAAGATAAATTTTCAAAACTTGACCAAATTTTATGATCAAACAATGTTTTCAATTTTTCTTTGAAAATGTACTCCAAAATCTATGGCCAAGTAGGAGCTGAGTTGCTTTCTAAATTAATAATTATAAACTAATGATTTTGATGTAAAAAATATTAGAGAATCATGGTTAATCCTAATTAGGTTATAAAAAAGTAATTGGATTAATCAAAATGGTGAGAAGTAGTATGTATGTTATGATTGTGAAATTGTGATGAATGTTTTTGTCATGTAGAGTTATGCAATCATGGGTAAAACCGGTAATACATCAAAAAACCTTTTTTTGTTAATGGCCGTGGTGTTTAGGCCAGCTTTCACGCACCTCGACTTATTCTACGGGATACATGCCACCTCCCACTGGCAACAAGTATCAGGTAACTCTGTTCATCAAAGCTAGGACAAATGGAATGAATCACCTCGTGTTTTTTTTTTTTGTCTCTACTAGGATTTGAACTAGAGACTTCATAGTTCTCAACCATTTCATTGACCACTAGGCCACACCCTTGTGGCCAGAGGCGTATCTAGGATTTCGAGATGATGGGTGCACTATTACAAAAAAAAATGGATATGTATATTCCATATCGTAGGTATTGAGATCAGTTGAATCAATTGACAAACTTGAACATTTTGAAAGATTAAAGAAAGAACTCAATCACTGCACTATATGATACTTCAAGTGTGGGTTCGCACATCTATATTTTTTCTTAAAAAAATATGACACTACTATATATGATCTCGGGAGGGGAACATGAGTTCACGTGCACCCGGGAACCCCCTTATATACACCCCTGCTTGTGGTTGTTGCTAGGAGCTGGTGTGTTGACTTCTACCTTTGGACAATGAGCACTAGTGATATTCTTTGATGAGGATTACTCATATTTTGATCTCATACTGTCTTTTGAGACCATGTGTTCGCACTTTGTTGAATTTTTCATAAACCAACCTACAGACAACTTGGATTTTTCAATGTTTTTGCTTATTGAACATTTCCTTATGTCATTGGCAGTTTGTCTCGAAGTAGTATTGCTTGCTATTGTTATATATTGTGGATATGAACTCTCTAAGTCTTAGCTAATGGTAGAAGGAGAGAGATTGTTTTATTTGTGGAACAAAATTGTACCACCTTTCTACTTTCTACCTCTTATTATGCAAAATGAACTCTGAGTATTATCTTTCTCTCAGTGGATATATCTAATACTATGAACTGTACTAAAGATTGGGAGTTTCAATGTGTGTAGGGCGGGATGAAAAGATGGGGGTTTAAAGGTATGCCTGCATCACATGGTGCTTCATTATCCCATAGAAGTATTGGTTCTACAGGGCAAAGAGATGCTCCAGGAAAGGTAGGTATTACCTCCTCTTTTTCCTTTATTTTTTCCTGTAAGCTATAGTGCATGAGTTTTATTTATACAATTGAATATGTTGGCACTTTCCGCACGCCTCATTTGGTCTACCTTATAACTATTTATATTCTAATAGCATGCTTGGTATATCATATTAATTGTTTTAAACATGATAGATAAGTGAATCTGTTATCAAATTGCAATTGTTGGCTACTTATTTGAAGGAAAAGTAGATATTGTGAACTAATAACTAAATGATGTTTCAGTGGAAGTGTTTTAAAAATCTTCTAGCAATAACTTGTTGAACATAGCTTAGTTGTGTTTCTCCTCCCTTTCTATTGTTTCCTCCACAATGTAAAATAAAGTACGTTGTCACTATTAAATGTTTTATAGGCTGCTTACAGTTTGTAAATATTGATTAAAGATAGTGCAAATAGCTCTAGATAATATGGGCGTTGGTGGGCTTTTACTAGTGATACGAAGATGAGGGATATGATTCAACAAAAATAAATATGAAAATGAGGGATATGAACTTGGTGAAATCTCTGGAGTATGTTCTTCAGCAGCTTAGGCATTAATTGGAGCATGTCAATAGAGTTTATCAGTAGCTGGCACATGAGAGGATTGAGGAGGAACGTCATGGCTATATGGTCTTCCATACTAGCAGATACTTGGTGGCCGATCTGGAATGAAAGAAATCAGAGAATTTTTGTGGGTAAGAAGGAAAACATTCTAAAGTACAAATATAAATGTATGTCAATTTTAGTTGTAAAAAAATGTATATCAACTTTGGATTTTTGGTTAAATTTTTTTATGTAAAGGATGCAGATAGGTTGATATGTTTCCTTAGTTCCTTACATGTGCAATAAAGGAACCAAGTTCTTCGTTTATGTAATTACACACATGTATGTACCATCTTGGTGATTTTGATGTAATTAAATTTTACCATTTCTGATAAAAATATGAAATTGGTGAAGTCTTGATTTTGAGTTTGATGGATGATACATCAATGTGAGCAGGGGGAGGGGGGAGAACATTGTTCATGGTTAGGGGTGTTCACGGTTTGGATAAAAACCGATCCAAATCGAAAAATCAAACCAAACCAATAAAACAAAACCGATTTTTTTTGGCTTTAGTTTGGTTTGGTTTTAGATTTTTGAAAACCGATAGTATTTGGTTTGGTTATGGTTTTATTCGTAAAAATCTAAGAAATAACCGAACCGATGAATTATATACATATATTTTTATTATTATACATAATATATTATTTTTATAAACCATTTAAAGATCTTATATATATTTTCATTAAAATTTCTTTATAATTTACTTATTGAAAGCAAAAATGCCCAAGATGAAAACATTTATCTTATTGATTTCATGTATATGAGTGTCTATGACAATTCTTTATGGGACTGAAAATGTTATTGTCTTTTCCTTTTAGGTCAATATAGAGAACTTTAAAGCTTTATTGATAGTAAATTTAGTGATCGAAAGTTCAGTAATTTAAGTCATTTTAACTATTTTTTGTTTTGAATGGATTGTTGTCACTTTTTTCACATTTTGAATGAATTATTTCTTTTATTTTTGTGTATGGTTAATAACCGAACCAAACCAAACCGAAACTGATAACCACCAAACTGAAAAATGTATATTATATTTGATTTGGTTTGGTTTTGATAATTTTAAAACCAATTAAGTTGGTTTGGTTTTGGTTTTGACCAATAACCGATCCAAACTGACCCGTGAACACCCGTATTCATGGTAGAGTAAGAACTAGAATTTTGAGGTGTTGGAGCGTAAACATTTTCACATCCAGAAAGTTCCTATAAACTTTTGTTTGAACACACGCTAAGATTTCCATGGTTATACTCTTCCAATGTGCTATAACTTCTTAACTTGGAGCGGTCAAATTTCATGCGCTTCAAGATGTCTTTGACAAAGTAACCTTTTTGGTAAAAAGAATAATTGGTAAAAAATGTTCCCAGACACGTATCCCAATAAAATTTAAATTCCCTCTGCCAAATTGAGATTTTAAAGTGGAGTTTTGTGGGAGCCTTTAATGCTTCTGCAATCTCTCTGAAATTAGAAGGTGGGCTAGCAATCATTGGAAACAAGCTCATGGATTAAACATATGGGAAATGGGGAATGGACTCTTTATTTGAGTTCTCATCGAAGCTCATAGCAGAGCAAGTCATGGTAGGAGACTGGATCTGAATGACAGCCCCAGTAAAGCTTCGATGGTGGAATCCCTCTGTAGGAACATCTGATTTAATGAATAGACCCAAAACGACATGGGTAAGGATCGTCGGCTTCCCTCTCCAACTTTGATTCAAGAAAACTTTTAAGATCATCGGAGAACACTGCGGAGGCTGGGCTGAAACAGCGGAAAAAACCACGTTGCGAAATCATGTCAAATGGGCTAGGATCAAAGTTCGTGGGGATGGGACCAACATTCTGAAGGAAGTAACGGTAAAAAACGAAGGTGTCTTGTTCACGATGCAACTTTGGACAGAGGTTCCGATGAGAATAGCCTTTGGAGAGGAAGCTTTGACAAACTCTTTTACCCAATGGATAGTTGAAAATATTCCACTGGGTATAAGGAGGAGCGATATTGACGAGGCACAACTAGGAAAAACGGTATGGTGACATGTGATGACTCACATGCGTCAATCTGGAAGGGTGGGGACCATGTAGCTTACTTAACTAAAAGAAGATATTTAGGCCAGGTCTCAGGAGTAATATCTTTGGGCCCAGTAAATGGAGTGGGCTGAAGTGAGACAGAAAACGCCAAGTCCTTAATGGAGTTTAATGAGGAGTCTCATGTGGAATTCTCTTATGCTGGGGATTATGTTTGAAAAGTACGTATTGTGACCTTCATTGACAATCGTTCTTTTCATTTCATAAGATCAATTCTTTGGGATAGAGCATGTTCCAATTAGCTACGGAATCTTACACCCATTCAGAACAAGAAAACAGTTATTCAGTCTAAAGAGATTTCCTAGTTCTAGAGGTTGTTTACATATTATTTTGAGATGGACCTTCCTCAAAGTATAATCCAATTTTGAATCAACTTTTGATTGTAGAAAGGGGAATTTTTAAATGAATTTTGCTTACAGATAAGGACCCCTACAGATGAACCTCATCATCTATTCACCTAAATTGGTGTTCAATATTTAATGACCCTCCTTCTCAACTGATATTGGGTTCTCGATTTTGAGTCTTTCGAGTTTGATTTTGCAGCTTTTGATATACCTAATTGAATAAGGAAGCATCCTCTTCTATGCCTGGTTTATGTGATTTTCTTAAACCTTGTGCTTTTTGATTGATGAATGAGGTGGAAAGTTGAACGCTTGAATCTCCTTAGTTACATGACCTTTCGCCTACCTCCAACAGTGGAAGCAAGCTAACACCTTTGTGGTTGTTGAGAGAAGAATGTACTTCCATTGAGTAAGGGTGAATCCTGCTATAAAGAGAAATAGTTGTGGCCACATAGAATGTTGGAAATTACAAAATGAAGTAAACTTGGAGATGTAGACAGATGGAAAAATCTTGGAGCTATAGTTTTATAAACAACTCGCCTTCCAACACCAACACAATTGAAGATTCTAGCCCTTGCACCTACTATTTAGAAATAGCAATTTAAAGTCTTCTGAATGTCACCCCACGATAGTATCTGCTGAACATTCTATATTTTTCATGGGGTCAACATGATTATGTTTTCAAATCATAATTGGTGTGAGTGAATGTCAGATCTGGTTTTGAGTCCTCTCTAACTAATTATTTATTGTCAAGACTTGGAATCACCAAAAGGAAGAAACATTATCCTTTTGAAATATGGATATCTCAATCAGACAGATTTAAAAGAACTTTATAAGAAACCATACGTTTGTGCTTCATAAATTCTTAATTTTTGCAAAAGGTCGAAGGTCCTCTCTAATTAGTTATACTGGTGTCGAGGTAGGTGTCTTTTTTATCACTTGGCTAGCTACTAGATGGTGATTTTGACTGTGAAAACCTTAGAAAGAGGATTGTTTTTGTCAACTGGTGTTTCATGTGCAAGAAGACAGGCAAGGAGGTGGATCATCTTCTTCTACATTGCTACCTACATTATGGCTAATATGTTTGTGGTTTAAAATTTCTTGGGCAATGCCAAATAACTGTGAAAGAATTGATGTTATGTTGGTAGAGTTTGAGGAGGAGGAGAAAACGTTGATATTGGAATGTGGTTCCTCTTGAATTGGTGTGGGTTGCATGGAGGGAGAGAAATAGGAGAGCTTCTAAGGGTGTAGAGTCGAGTTTTACTCCATTGAGGAGTAGTTTCCAACCCCTTATTTTCTTTTGGTGCACCCATAAAGTTCCTTTTTGTATAGATGATTGGGTGGAGTTTGTAGAGAATCGTGTCCCTTTGTAGATTCTTTACTTTTTGGTATACCCCTTGTATATATGGTCAGATTTCTGGCCATGTTTATAATGGAAATACTTTTACTTGACTAAAAAAAACAGAAGACATTTCCATTTTGTTTCTCTTCTAGACTTCTGTTGTTTGTCATACTCCCCTGGTTCATAATTGTTAGTTACTATGCTGCTTTTCTTTTGGAAAATACTTGTTATTGCACATGTGACCTCCTAGACACATCTTGTTTATTGAAATGGATTGGATCGAATTGTGTATTTTGACTGTATAAATCATTCAGTAGTGGAAGTAGTGACTACTCAATGTAAGAACTTTTAACTCATGTCAAAAAGTTGCATTATAGATGCTTCAAGTAGGTTATGTGGCTTATCTCACTGAGGCCAGGTGAACTCATGTTAATTGCACAAAAATGAAATTTGAATACTATTTTTCCCTATTTTCTTTTTGATAAGGACTTCTCCGTTTATTCTCGTGAGCTGGTAAATCCTTCATCTTCTCTTTGTCATTTTGATCTCACCCTTCCAATTCTGATTGCTTCCAACTATAAAATTATGGAGAAACAGAAAAACAACTAATAAGAAACTAAATTTACCGCTTACAAGTGCCAAAACATGCTCATCCACAATGTCGTGGACAAAGTTCATTTGCTGAGATTTTTGTGGGGACTATTGAAACTTCCATGAAAACAGCTGTGTGGTGAGTTGTTAATACCAGATATGGGGCTTGTTTCAATCAAGAGTTGAGTTTTATACATCAAGGGTGTGTTACAATAAATTTGAACTTACATGGTATTACAGAATTTTGAAACCCCCACCCCACCCCTCACACACTTTTTTGGGGCAGATTGAGTTTACAAAAAAACAACCATTCTTATGGAGTAACAATTATTTCTTGTTTCTATGAATTTCTTTGCCAGATAACTTCTAATACACTATGTGCCACTTCTAGAAGTATGCTAATGCAATCCTCCATCATGTCATTGAGTTTGACCCCTTGTGGCCTATAGTATAGACAATAGCCTGTGACATTCTAAAGTAGTTGGGAGCTTTAACCTCTCATCTGGGGCAGATAACTTGCATTGCTGAAGTTGCATTTGATAGTCACCCAAAGTTTCTATGATTAACTGATTCGGCTGAGCATGTGATTTGAATTAAACGATCAGTTGCTTTTGGAAAATGCCATTGGGTAATCTAGTTAATGTTACAAGCTTCCTCTCTACATTTGTTTTTTTTTCTCCTTAATAGGTATTTAAAGGGAAAAAGATGCCTGGGCGCATGGGTGGAGTGCAACGAACTGTTAAAAATGTTTGGGTCTACAATATTGATCCTGCCAGAAACTTGATGTGGGTCAAAGGCCAGGCAAGATTTTGAATATCCTCTCTGTTTCTTTCTAAACTTGAAACAAGTGGATATGAAACTTATCAGTGTGTTAGTTTAAATACAATTCTCCTTTTGTGTAATCTCTCATATGAAATTCTATGCATTCAAACTCGTCTTGACTAAAAAAGAATTGTAACTTACCAAAAAAGGTGAGAGTTAGAGTTGATGAGTAATTTGCGATTTGCACCCCTAATGTATGCATTTTTTTATGACTTACACCTTATCCTATAATTTCTAATGACTTACACCGGGCTTGCCTAGTGCGGGTTGCCTCTCCTATGTGATTTGTGAGCTATTGCATAGGAACGAATTTTTACCCTGTGCGCACCCAAGGATAGCGGCTACAGGTTTCCCTTATCATCAAAAAAAAAAAAAAGGTATACCAAACAAGGAACTACTAATACACAAAGCTAATGCATGCATATTTTTACTAATACACTCTACCAAACGACCCCTAAGGAGATTAGGGTGTAAACAAAAGAGAGCATACATTAGGGGTGTGAATTGTGAATTACTCCGGAGTTGATACTTACCGTTGGCAATCAACATAATAAACCTCTCCCCTGTGCTGTTGTTTTGAGTCCTCTAGGTACTTTATTGGTGAAATTAACCTTATAAAAAAAATTTGACCTCTCCCATGTGCTTTCTAATTAATATTAGTTACCTATCAAAAAAAACTGAAAGAGTATGCAGTTATATGACAACTAGTGCGGTTTACTTCACCTTCTTGGAACTGTGAATTTGGAGAAAAGCGTGATTTTGATCCCTTACATGGGACTGTAACAAAACTATTTTGATCTTGTAAAGAAGTTTCTTTAGTATGATGCCAGTTCTTTTGGTTGATAACTCAAGCCTGCTATTAAAATGTACCTTTACAGGTTCCAGGAGCTGAAGGTAACTTTGTGTTCATCAAAGATTCTGTGTACAAGAAACCAGATATATTAACGCTTCCATTTCCCACTTACTTTGCCCAAGAAGATGATGTTGCAGACTTGGAACCATTAATGGCTGATCTGGGTGATACAGACCCTTTTATGGCTGCTGATTAGTTGTAGGCAACCTGGCTATGAGCTATGGGGTGTTCTTTTTCCTATGTATTTTCTTAAAAAGCAGTGCAGTGGCTTCGCGTGGGCTGGGGTATGTTGAGAAGGAATTCATTTGTAATTGTGTTTTGGCATTTATGGCTAATGTCATTTTTTGCTAGTAATTTTGAAATGTACTAGAAAATTTAGCTACTGATTGAATAGAAATAGAATGAGATGTTAAACCATGCCTCGTTGAGGGGGGTTGTGTTGACACGATCTTATTATGTTCTATCGATATGACAAGAGATAATAAAACAAATGTGACAGGAGGAGAATATGAAACATAGCTTTCCATATTTTTAAAAGTTGTGTATGTTTCTCAGAGGAAGTATTTTTGAGAAGGTACAGTGATCGACAGATTGGGGCTTCCCAATCTTCGTACAACCAACAAAAAGAAAGCAGAAATCACTTATGCCCCCCCTTAGTTGTGCATATTAGTCTAGGCCTATTTTGCCCTTTTTGGAGGATCGGTGTTCCTCATTATCGCATTTACATCATCTTTCAAGATGTCTTAGATAGTCTTGTCTATCAGCAAAGCAAGTTGGGGAAACTTGTAAAGATATCTAAACCCCTTTTGTACTTTTTGTTTGAAAGATGAATAAAATGTCCAATTAAAAAAATAAAACAGTGATTGACAATAGGCTTGGGTTGGTGCTTTAGCAAGTGTCCCACGTTATATATATATTTTACTATATAAGAAGAGTGAATAAACACACTCTTCTCATTGACACATGGCCAAAAAATGGACCCCATCAAAAAGTGTGTATAAGTGTGAATGTGAGGGTATTTTTGGTATTTAATAACTTTTGCTCCTTAAAACTTTTGTATGTCAATGCTTTATAATTGTACCTTTTCTTCTTTAGACAAAAAAAACTAGCCAACAACTCCATAATGACATATATATCCATCAAATCTACTACTCTTTAAATATATAAAATTAACAATTTAGTATGCTTAAAAATAGTAAAAACTACATAAAAAGTACTACATATAATATTACAATAATTAACAATTATTTGACACTTTAAATTCTATCAATGCCATATAAATTAGGATAAAAAAGGTAACATATAATATTTAAATATATTTAAAAATAATATAAGTAATACTATACTCAATATGCTTAAAAATAGTAAAAACTACATAAAAAGTACTACATATTATATTACAATAATTAACAATTATTTGACACTTTAAATTCTATCAATGCCATATAAATTAGGATAAAAAAGGTAACATATAATATTTAAATATATTTAAAAATAATATAAGTAATACTATACTCAATATGCTTAAAAATAGTAAAAACTACATAAAAAGTACTACATATTATATTACAATAATTAACAATTATTTGACACTTTAAATTCTATCAATGCCATATAAATTAGGATAAAAAAGGTAACATATAATATTTAAATATATTTAAAAATCATATAAGTAATACTATACATTACAATAATTAACAACTTAAATATTTCAACGTTATATAAAAAATTTAATTGTCTCTCTAAATTCTATTGGTACCACATAAAATGGATTATATGATAAACATATATTGTTTGAAATTCACGAAAAAGAAACTATAAATTACAATAATTAACAAAAAAAATAGTCGACTCCAAAAAATCTATCAATTAATAACATATATTGTTTGAAATTGACAAAGAAGAAACTATAAATTACAATAATTAACAAAAAAAATCGCTCGACTCCAACAAATCTATCAATTAATGCCACACAAATTGGGACATGGGAAATAACATATATTATTTAAAAATTAAGTTCAAAATGTACTATAAAATACAATAATTAACAACTTAATATATTAAAGAGACATATAAAAAATGGTTAATATTTGAAATTCTGCATGTGCCACATAAATTAGAAAAAAGAGAGTAATAAATATTATTTTCAAAATTATGTTTAAAAAAAAGTACTACAAATCACAATAGCTAACAATTTAAAATATTTTTAAAATCATACAAAAATTTCAATAACTTCTCAAATTCCACAATATGACATAAATTAAAATAAAAAAATAATATATATTGGGCCCCGTGCTGGCACGGGGTCCTATATCTAGTATATATATATATATATATATATATCTAATTATGATGGAGCAATAATATATTAATTAAATATATTTATGGTTAACTTTAAAATACACGATATATAATTATTGTGTAATTAATACTTCAAACCTAGTATATATATATATAATAAAATTAGATATAGACAAGGTGATGTGACATTACCACCATTCATATTTATCTTTTTTCTCTTCGTTTTTTTTTTGAATTTTATTCATCGTTTTTTTAATTAAATAATCATATATATATATATATATATATATATATATAAAAGAGAACCTTAGGCCCGCCTACGTGGCGCCACCACAAATTAGAATTCACTTTTAATTTATTTATTTCCAAAATTAACCTTTCCTTTTAATGAAAGTTGTGACATTTATGAAAAGTTGCGACTTAAATGAAGAGTTGCGACTTTTATGAAAAGTTGCAATTTTAATGAAGAGTTGCGACTTTTATAAAAAGTTGTGACTTTTATGAAAGGTTGTGACCTTTTTGAAGGGTTGCAACTTTTTCAAATAGATGTAACATTTCTGATAATGCACAAATCACAATAAACATTTGTTCACACTATCATTTGTTGTTTATGAATATAGAGATTTCCTCTCATTCTAAAACAACGAAAATTCTGAACCTCTTCTTCTTCTTCTTCACAATTAAATATTTGTGTATTTTACTCATGTTGAGGGCTTAGTGACATCATTGCTTATGTTACAGAGCCTGATATGTATTTTTACAGTCATTAATTTATGCTTATGTTATAAAGGATAAATGATAAGATGTACTTCCTCCGTCCACTATTGTTTGTCAGGTATACTAAAAATAGTTGTCCAAAATTAATTGTCAATTTAAACAATCAAGAAACAATTAGTCACTTTTTTCCAATTCTGCCCTTAATAATTACATAACTACTGGTTTCAAAAAGTGGTCATTTTAAAGTTACAAGACTACTTTAATGTGAAAAAAAGTTGCTTTTATCATTTTCAAAAAGTACAAACCATTTTAATAATGATTGATGGTAGGGTTATATAGTCAAATTGCACCTTATGTTAAATTTGTCTTAAGGGTTGTGCATGATTTTATCCTGACTAGACCTGGCAGGAGGACTGGGTCGGCCCGCGACTGATTCGAGAACCATCTCACCGAACCCGATCCCATTGATTCTCGTGGGATGGGGGGATCACGGGTTAGGGGACCGAAACCGGTCCAATTCACCCTTTGGTCCCGGTCGACCCGGCCCGATCCTGGCTCGGCTGAACCGATCGATTTTGCGGGATCCCTTTTTTTTTTTGAATTGTATCCGTTGCCAACCGTTGGGGCAACGGCTAGTGGGCCCCCCAATGAATTTATTCCACTTTTTTTACTTCCCCAACACCCCCCTACTTTTAATATTTTAATTTAAACCCTCAAGTTGTCATAAATACACTTTAACCCATTTTTAATATTATAAATACCCCTCTATCCCTTATTATTTCTTACAAAATCATCTATTCTCTCATCTATTTCTATATCCTCTCAATCTTAAGTCTTAATTTTTTATTCCATTTAAGTCTCATATTATTATGATACATATATTTCAATTCTAAATTTTCATATTATATCATAATATATATTATTCTCATATTTGCTATCAAGTATTGGAGTTCCAGACTACAAGCTTCAAGAATTGATTATAACGTTTGCTATTAACACAGATGTTTGGTACATTCGTTTCATAATATTTATATTTTATTTTTTGTCATTAATTTTTGTGTTATTATTATTTTTATATTACACTTTACATATAATTAAGTATGAGTTCTAGCAAAAAAGATATCGGTAAAGGAAAAGAGAAAGAACCAAGTAACATTAGTAAATTAATTAATTTTAATAAAAAAAGTAGTAAGAAAAAAAATAAGATTAAATGTGGTGGTACTTCTTCTAAATCAATGTCTAGAGTTAGATTTAATACAAATGATTCTACATATGTTGATGATACTTCTTATGATATTGATTCAAATGTTCAACTTGATCATGAAATTTTACAACAAATTTATGGTGATATTACTCCTTATCTTGATGAAAATTCAGGTGAAGAAGTAGAAGTTGGTTCGAGAGAAGAGGAATTAGAAGATACACCTACTAGTCCGGTGACAGAAGTTCCAAATGAAACTACAAATTCAACGGAATAAAATTGTGGACGCCCACCCCTTATACCTCCTACAAGGGAGAAGGTGAAGTATCAACGCACTAAAACTTCTGTTGTGTGGCAATTTATGACTTTAGATAAGGAAAACTCTATTGCTATTTGTAATAAGTGTAATCAACCTTTTAAACATAAACAAGGTGGAGGTCAAGGTGGGACGGGGGGCTTAAATAGACATTTGTTATCTTGTGTGCCAATTCAATATAAAGAAGCTAAATCATTAGCCGATAGAAAAAAAGGAATTCCAGTTAATGATTTTGATATTAATGGTAATGAATCGGTAGGGGCTTCTAACATGGTTCAAGGAACATTAAATCCTTCTAACTCCGGTGGTCCACTAACACAACGTAAATATAATAAGGAAAGAGATCACGAAAATTTAGCTAAAATGGTTTCTGTTTGTGGTTTGCCTTATAGTTTTCCTTCACATCCCGATTTTATTGAATATATTCAACATACTTATAATCCTACTTATAGAGGTTTTTCAGGAAATATTGTTAAATCTAATATTTTTGTATATCAAGGTAAACATTGTCAATATCTTCGTTGTATATTTAGCATATTAGATTGTAGAATGTCTATAACTTCGGACATGGATCATAGTGTTAATGGACGTGATTATTTAACTGTTACAGTACATTGGATTGATCATAATTGGAATTTGCAAAAAAGAATCTTAAGTTATAAAGAATGTGTAGAGAAAAAAACTGGTGCATATTTAGCTTCAAATATTTTGAGTATTCTAGATTATTACATGCATAAGATAAAGTAATGTCTGTCGCATTAGATAATGCATCTAATAATACAGATGTTGCCAGTATGTTAAAAACTAGATTATGTCCAATTGATGTTAATTCTTTCCATGTTAGATGTGTTGCACATACATTAAATTTAGTTGTACAAGATGGTATTTCATTATTTAAATGTGGTTGTATAAAAATTGTATATGTTGTTGCCTGGATTTTTTATGCTCATAGAATTGCTAGAATTAGGGAATTTAATGAGCCAATGTACTATGTGATTTGCCACCAAGAAAAATTTCCAAGACATATTAAAACAAGGTGAAATTCTTTTTACGAGATGTTTTCAGTTGCTTACGAATATAAAGGACCCATACAAATGGTGTTTAATGCTCATAATGCTGACCCATTAGAGAGAATTTGTGAAGAAGATTGGGAAGAAACTAATGAACTATTAGAATTTTTAAGACTTTTTTATGATGCTACAACCATGTTTTTTGGAATTTATTATCCTACTATTTCATCAGTATTAATAAATATTTGTGCTATTTCAATTCAATTTTCTAAATACAAAAAAATTGAAAAATTTAGAGTTGCAATTGAAGGTATGATTGAAATATTTTAAAAATATTTTTTTCCTATTCCTCAATTTTTTTTAACTGTTACTTTACTTCATCCTGACTATAAATTACGAGGTGTGCAGGGACTTGTTGACACTTTTTATGATACTTTAGAAATTTTACCGGAATAAAATCCAACTTGTGAAATGTGTAAGTCTAGCATAAAAGTAGAAGCAAAAGTTTTGTATGAAAAATATAGAACTACAGGAAATACTCAAGGAGAAGTTGGTCAAACTTCTAATCGTCAGAGTAAAGCTCGAATTTCAAGTTATATACGAGGTTTTCTTGGTCTTAATTCTACTAACCATGATAATTTTGAAGAACATCTTAATCAATCTTTAGAAATAGTGGAAGACGGAGATGGCAATGAAGATTTATTAGCACGGTGGAGGAGACGGAGCGTTGCATTTTCAATTTTGAGCAAAATGGTTCGTGATGTTCTAGCTATTCAAGCTTCATCAGTTGCATCAGAGGCTGCTTTTAGTGCGACAAGGTTTCAACTTGACGATCATAGACATTCATTGGCGGAAGAAAGTTTGGAAACATCAGTTTTATTTAGAGACTGGGTCAACACCGAGAGGAGGAATTGTAATTTGCCAAGGTTAAGTTCCAAACAAGAAGCTTGGATTAATGCGGTGATTGGATCTAGTGATGATGAATTAGAGTCACAAGAGTTTCTAGCAAGTTTGTCAACACCGGAGGATGTTACCGTCGATATGATGCAACAATTAGAATTGAATTTTAAAGGAGAATACAAATATTAGATTACTACTGAGAACTAATTGAAACAGAACCCTTCCTAGAAGGTGGTTGCGTAGATTAGTTACTCATCTAATATTTGTAACAAATATTAGTTTTACATATGAGAACTTATTGAAACAGAAGTCTTCCTAGAAGGTGGTTGCGTAGATTAATTACTCCACTAATATTTGTAAATTGTAACTTCTAAGTTCTAAGTTGCAATTAGATTTTATTGAATAAATTTGAAGGCTTTATTCAAGTCTTTTTTATATAATTATTGTCTTGCATTTTAATTTTAATTTTAAAATACTAACTTTAAAATACTTAATTTAAAAATTGAATTTTGACATTTGAAATTTCAAGTTATAGTCTTTTAATATATTTAAAATACAAATTTGAACTTCTCAAATTTGAAATTTGAAATTTGAAACTTGAAACTTGAAACTTGAAACTTGAAATTTGAAAACTTAAGCATTTTTTATTAGCTAAAAATGTTATTGAAAACTAAATAAACTAAAAATGCTATTCAATAACATATAATTTTAATACAAATAAATAAACATATAAAAAAAAAATCCCCTGTCTCGTCCCATCCCGTCCCGCCAAACCCCGTCACATCCCGTATATATAGTGGGACGGGATGGGACGAATTTTTATCCCCCCAATCCCGGTCCCCCCAAAATCCCGGCCAAGGAGTCCCCTGTCCCGTCCCATCCCCCAGTCCCGGTCCCCATCCCCGTCCCCTTGCCAACCCTAATCCTGACAAACAATAGTGGACAGAGGGAGTAATAATTTTCAGTTTCCTTTACATTATTAATCTTTTATGTAAGATAATATAGTGTTTTAATTTTAGTGACCGATAGGTTTTAAGTATTATTTTATATATTTCATGATATTAAATTTCCGCGCGAACCGCGGATAATTTTACTAGTTATATAATAAATTATTATATCTAATAATGTTTCATAAGTTATAAAAAAACCTCTATCTATTTGTGTTCTCTACTTAGATATTATGTCTCCTCAACTTTCTTCTACTGAGTTTTTCATGATTAATCAATATATAAATAACCCTTCTTTTTTTTTTATCAATATATCTTCTCTTTTTAATAATTTTCCTTCATTTTCTTCATCAATCATGTTGTAAAGAGATGGCATAAAATAGGTGATGTGACAATTTATGATTATTACTTTGATAAAGATTATAGATATATTCTTCAACATTTCTTCTTATGTCATAATAGTCAAACATATGTTCATTTTGATGAAAAGAAAGTTTAAGGCAAAATATAAGATTCACCAAAGAGAAATGGTCAAATTAATTTGGTACAAATTTATCAAGATATGAAGAATGAAGTTCAACTTGGTGGCGAAGATTCATCAAGAGATAATCGAAGGGCAAAAAACTTAAGAGTTCGGAGCCAAAAAGGCAAGAAAATTGACTAAAAATTTCAAAAGGGTAACAAAATTGAGTTGAGAACCAAAAGGGCAACATTTTTACGTCCAAATTAACGTCGTGTAAATTAGGTCAAAATGATTAAGGCGCAAACTTCTATGCGTCTTACAAGGCGCATGCTGTCAGCGTCTTGTAAGACGCACAACGGTTGTGCCTTGTAAGGCGCATGGAAGTTTGCGCCTGCTCTTAAAATTTTTTTAAAAAAACATTTTAAAATTTTTTTGCATAGTAACTGACAATTTTTTATTTGTGCTATTCGGTTAAAAAGTAATTCAACAATAGTATAATTTTGTTTGTATATGATGGTATTATTTATATAATGAAAACAAAATTTAACAACAAATGTTAAATGAATTTAATAAATTATTTTGATTAAGCATGATAAATTGGTATTGTTTGTCATATGATAGTGGGTTGTTTGTTAATTGATATTATTAGGCTGTTTTGTGGTGCAAATGATGGTGTATATTATACAATGTATATCATTTTGAAGTGTAAACAAATTTGTAACCCTAATATACACCATAATAATTGCTCAGTTTAACTTTTAATAAGAAAAGCAATAAATTTATATCATTCTATAATATAATTTATACCAATATTTATATCAATTCTGCACATCATTTAAACCAATAGCTTAATTAAACCATCATGTATCGTAAAGTATACCACTGTAATTCTATTTATGGCGTTATTTGTGTGTAACTATTTATGAACCTCTGACGCAGGAATGTATGTGGATTTCAAAATTGAAGGAGTGATATATGATGCAACCACAAAATATGATGGCTTAATTAAGACTATTGCTTTCCAATTAGGAATCGATGCAACAATATTTGAGTTGGTAATAAAATATTTTGTGAGTGATCGATGCCTTCTGATGAGCATTCATAAGTATATGGGGGTACAAGTCTATTTAGATCAGAAAAGAGTGAATTCAGATTTCTTTTTAAAATATCCATTATGTGTAACATGTGAAAATAGAACTATGGAAACCATTGAATACAAAATTGGTACCCAAAACATTTACTAGACGACTATGCAAACAAATTCAAGGCAAGCGTTTGTAACGTCGAATGCAATATGTTTGAGGGGTATGGATCTAATTGTAGATGATTATAATGTAGAAAACAAAGGATGTGAAATAATCAATGACCCTCAGCATGGTGGAAACTCAGATTTACATAGACAAGCACATACTATCTGAAGTGATGCAGAGGTATGCACTTTTGAGGGAGTTTCGTTTCATTGTTGTTAGTTCAAGTACTACCAGATTAGACTTATTAAAAATAATTAAATTTATCTATATAATTTTGTTCAATTTTTTGTCCTATTGACGATATTTTTCATACACAGTTATTGTCTAAAATTTCCTACCGATGCTTGTTCATGAATTTTTAAGTCGTCATGTTTGAATAAATCTAAATTATTCAAAGTTAGAAAATCTACGACACCCACACATATCCAGAGAAGGATAGACTTTGTTCAAAGAGGTAGTCTACTACTGGTGTGCTTGGTGCAATGTTAGTGGAAAAGTGTGATGATACAAAAAACATTTACACTCCAAAGGGCATACAAACGGACATGAAAAGGGAACATAAAATTTCATTGACATACATGCAAGCCTGGAGAGGTAAGTAGAGAGCTTTCACGCTTCTGAGAGGTGACCCTGTAGAATCATATGAAAAAATTTCAATACATTTGTATATCTTGAAAAAACATATTCAAGAACAATTGGTAACTTTAAAAAGATAGAGGAGAATCGTTTTTATATTCGTTTACCGCACTAGATGTCATCGTCAGAGGATGAGAGTATTGTCAGACGATAGTGGTAGTTGATGGCACACATTTAAAATCAACTTATGAAGGTACCATGTTGATAACTAGTACATTGGATCCGGGAGGTATGTTCAAACTATTATTTAATATGTAACATATATATGTTATGTTTATAGTAACAATTATGTATATTTGTAGTAGTATTTTGTCATTTGCATATGATATTGTTGATTCAGGAAATGATAAATCATGGTCTTGGTTCTTTGAGTGTTTTAAGAATGTATTTGGTGATAGAGAAAATATGTGCTTTGTTTCGAATAGAAATAAAATTATATGAAATATTCGAGCTGCAAGAAAATTATCAGTGGTGCCATTATTGGAATATATGCGTAAACTAATTGAAACTTGAAACGAGAAACATAATGAAGAGGGGAGGACAACTAGAACAATTATAACCACACAATACAACAAAATATTGAAGGACAATAAAACTGTCAAATCATATGACGGTTAGTATGCATTATTTTGTTTATGTAATTGGTGATTTTTAATAAATATAAACTAACCATGTGTTTTAATGAATAAATGTACCGCGTCGACATATTTCCTTCATATAATTACGCATGGTGCTTAAAGGTTTAGTGTTTGTCTATGCACTCGAGTGTATAGTTGTGGCAGATTTCAACACAATGAAATTTCATGTAGTCATACTATTTCTGCTATAAGATACAGAAACAAAGGTTAGGAATACTGCTCATCACGTTACAACAATAAAAAATTTCAATATGCTTATGCAATACCGATTGAGCCTTTGCCTTGCGAAAGCAACTGAGAAATTTCAGAGCATGTGTTGGAAGATATAACCAGGGAGACCAGCAAGCTACGACCGTAAAAAGAAATTTAAAGAGGTTAAATTCAAGAGATCTAAAGTGACTTGTAGTAAATGTGGCACAGAGGGTCACAACAAGAAGACTTGTACCAAATATTCTCAGGAGAACAAAGTTTGTTGTTGATTGGCGTTTTTAGACGTTTCAATAATCATTTTTTTTTCATATTATTATGTTTGGTTATAAACGATATGCAACATTATTGAAGGGTGGTGCTGTTTTTACCATTGAATAGTTTTTTTTATTAAACGGAGTTGGTATATTAGATGGTGACCATTATGATTTATAGAATATTTATGTATTATATGAATTAAAGTTATGATATATGTTATAAGTTATTAAAATATATGGTAACTAATTGATTGTATTTGTTTCACCAAATACAATTATATTAAGTGATACTTAAGTTGGTGTAATATATTATATCAATGGTAGCATATTTATATTATGTTGCCAGTTTGGTTATTCATATAAGAATAAAAATTAATGTATTTAATGATACTATGTTGATATCTTATATAGTATAATGTTTTATTTGGTTCTACTTATCATAAGAATAGTTGTTAACTTAAATGATACAATATTGGAATAAAATATGATATGGTACCCGTTTGATTTTATATATGTTGTTTTAAAAAAGGGTACCATGTTCGTCTACTATATAATTCTTTAATTTATAGAATATATATGGTATTTGTTTATTTATTATGACGGTCAACTTGATTACGTTTTATATGATACCATATTGGTATACTATATGGTATTTTAATTTGTAGATTATATGGTATATGCTGAGATTTTAGTAAGGTTAACATATGCTGAATTAATCTTTAGCCCCTTACTACGAGGTTAACTATGAAGCATAAGTTTATAACAATTAACGAAAATTAATGGTCTAAAATTTAACTTG
Source organism: Solanum commersonii (assembly GCA_029007595.1). Lineage (NCBI taxonomy): Eukaryota > Viridiplantae > Streptophyta > Magnoliopsida > Solanales > Solanaceae > Solanum > Solanum commersonii. The sequence continues at coordinate 42,877 of JAJTWQ010000457.1, read as the reverse complement.
TGCAATGATAATAATATACACAACATTTTGTTAATTTAATATCAAATAACATTAAAATAGTTACCAACGGCATAAAATAAGGACTTCCATAAAGTAATACTAATAAAATAGTTACTATTATAACAAAAACATTTTGGTATTTGTACGGTTAACCAACTGATAACCAAAAAAAAAATAACATAAATTTTTAACCAAACTGCATTACAAAAACATATTGAAAATTTGAATGTTCAACAATAATCTTCTAAACACTTGTTTGTACCTTTGATAACTTTTTTTTCACCTTTTCGTAATGCTCGGTTCACCAAACTTGCTCATGATTTTTCCAGTGACTTCACTTTCACTAATAGTACCATCATCTATCATTTTCTTGGCATAATTCCAAAGCAAGATATCAAATCTCGTATGAAATAATGTTGAATCAAAATATGACAGTGTGATGTCGTTTTTGCCTTGGAAAAAACTCTCATCATATAGACAAGTAATAATCCACAATCACTACAATTTTTTTTAAAATATAAAAATAACGATTTAATAATAATTAACCAAAAAATAAATATTAACACAAGCAAAAATTACTTACTTTGAGCCTTCCAACTATTGTGGAATGCTATCACGAAGCATGCATTTCAAAGGATCAATAAGAGCATCGTCTGCATGTTCTTTCAAATTCTTCCCGTCAATGTCATTTCTTTTTTCATAAAATTCGGTACTCATTAAGAACAAAGGAATAATGTGTGAAAGTTTTTGCACCACTTGCTCAATAATTTTATTGTGAGCGGACCCATTTTCACTAACGAATTAAAAACATAAAGACACCTACTCTGTATGGAGTAAACAATCATAATCGAGTGATATTTTTGAGAAACATTGACATAAATGGAAACAAAGTCAACTTTATTCCGTGGATTATTAACAAGTATCTTGTATCCTCTAATGTATTGAGCAACTTCATGGTCCGGTGTTATAAAACTGTTGTTTTTCTTCCTTTTCTCCAAGACCTCGTGAATTTGATCAACCCATTGAATGAAATAAGAGTCAGTTATGGTAACTCTTTTTTGACTTTCCCATTCATGCTAGCATTTTTTTCACAAGTAATACATGTTCACATCTACTTACTGTAAATCATGTAGTATTAATGTGCAAAATTAATGTCTTTAATGAGAACTAAAAATGCGTAACAAATTTAATAAATAGTGTAAGTTGTGTATATAAACAAATTACCAAGTTTGACCAAGCTTGTCCTGTAGCTACCATGGCGTGAAACCAATCCATTAACTCAATGATAACACTCAAATATCCTCTTTAAAATCACTAACAAGGGACAACGGTCATCAATAAAATACCCAACAAAGAGACGGGATCGAATAACACAGGGAATGATGTACAATTAAGAATTTAATTAGAGAGTTAACTAGCAATTAATTTTAATGAAGTTGAAATAGCAAATGGGTGGAGAATTCCACCAACTTTAGCAACACTAATTCAGACACACACAATTAACAATACTTGAATACTCACGAAACTAATCGACTCTAGGGGTGTGGGGGATCAAATGTTGATTTCAATTGGGGTATTACATAATTGCTCGTTAAAACTAATTAATCACAGATAAGCTAGTTCATCATAAATGATGCTAATCTTCTTTCGATCTCAAAGCATCTTTGCATAAAATCTCCTCTCGGTCTCATCTACATGTCATTCTAAACAACCCAAAACCTTAGATCTGCAATCAAGTACACTACATTATTTTTATTGAATAGATTATCCACTTATATTGGTCTCTTTCGAGCACCAATGCTAGATTAAAACTAAAATTAAGGTGGCCAACTTAGTTTATGAATTAATCACTCGGCAATCAGTCAAATCTATGATTAACAACTATAAAACAAAGCAATCTAACAAACCCACTAAAGTAAATCAACACCCAACCCTATAATCACACCTCAAGAGTTTGGGGTTTTAGCCACACATTGCAAAGTGTAAATAAATTATACATTGCATGAAATTAGCCATGAGTATCATAAAATTGAGCACTTAAGAGCAAAACCACTTCAAATTCAACCTCAAATTACCAAATTCAAGTTCACAAATCTAAAAACCCCAAAACTAAAAGTGTTTTCACTCAATGGAAAATGTTTCTCTCTCTAGAATGTTCATACTTTTTCTCTCAATTTTCGCACACCCGCTTTTTCTCTTTTTTGGCTTATTTATAGTTTCTCAAAATTTTGCCCGAAAATTAGATTCGTGTCTCACTTGGTGACGTTAGTTGAAATCGCCAAACATATTTGGCAAAACACCAATATCACTTCAGTCCGCCTTTTTTTTTTTGGCTAAGGCTTCAGGTGTTTGGACCTTATTCAGCGATTCCGTTCGAGTTCGCTTTTATAATCCGGCAAGACGCCAATTCTCATTGCACTTTACCCTTTGGATCTTCATTTTATCATCATGTACTGTAAATTTTGGCAACATCCACTTACTTCGCCCTTTCTCTTTCGACATATCGTCATTGGTTCTTGGTTCTTAACCGACCTTGAGATATGATCCTATGCACTGTCTATTTAGGCGAGGTCAGGCTCACTTGGAGACCTACCTTTCTTGTTTGGCGATCAACATTGTGTAGTTTGCACTTCTTTTTGCATTTTGGCCATTCTTTCAAACATCAATCCCTGCTTTGTCAATTTGCCTTCATAGCTGCAAATTATCAACATATCATCAGAATAGGACAAAATTAGACATTAAGGACACTAATTATTTAGCTAAATAGACCTCAAATGAGTGCAAATCTACCACTCATCAACACCCCAACTTAAACTTTTGTTTGTCCTCAAGTAAATCAAGAACACACTTATCTCAATAAGGGTGTCTACAATAGTACTCAATGAGAGCTAACATGAAAGTTCCATAACAAGACTACTCTCAAAACATGCTACACTCAATCATGATCAGAAAGTTTCAAATGATGACTAGTTGGTTTCACACAAGCTCAAGCTCACTTTAGTTTCTTTTCTAATGCAAGATCATGTTTCAATAAATTTATTCAAGTGCCCTCACATCAAGAATGATTCCATGATCTCACAAAGGAAATCAACAAGCAAATAAGGAATCAATGCAACTCTCACTCTCTCAAAAGAGAAAAACATGCAAGCTTTGTCCCATAGGTTCGCCCATATTTTCCAATTATCTCACAACCTAGTTCATGCAAGATCTCAAGGGTCTTTTAGGCTTGTAATGGGGTTGAGAGTTAATGTATGGTAAATTTGGTTCGGTGACTTCACCTTTTCAAAGCATTATTGCAATCATTTTCACCTCTTCTCAAGTTCTTTTCCTTCTTTTTCATTTGAGAACTCAAACTTTGATCCTTTTTACTCAAATTTATTGGAATCCCCTGTATTTCATCACTTCTCTTTTTCATTTTCATTTTTCCAAAGCACTTCTATCACAATGACTTTTTTTGTAAGGGGGGGAGGGGAGGGCCTTCTTTTTGCAACAAACTTCAAAGTTGAGTCCCATTTCATGTTTCTTTTGCCCCTTCACTTGGTTTCTATTCCTCCTTCCTTTCTACACCCTAACTTAGGCGTTTGGCCTAAGTTGGCTATTTAAACATAACAATGCTTCAAAAAGGATTTTAGGTGAGAAGGTAGGGACAATTTGGATCAAGAGACTTTGTTTTGATTTTGCCAATAAATGGGTTAGGCTCAAATGGTGCCAAAACGGATGCACATCCTCACAAGATAGTCACAAAAGATAATGGATATTTAGGTCCCCTCTTTGAATTGTTTCCCATATCACACATCACATTCACCAAGATTTAAACAATTGGACTAACAAGGAAAATTCTAGGACTCCACACACATGGTTTCAAGTAAGACCTCAACACACATGGCACTTTGAAATACACTCATTTAGCCCATCCCAAAAACATCAAAAGCGTACGTGTGGTGTTCATTGCAAGGTTCATATCAAAATATAGCTAGTCAATAAAAGATATTGCGTATAAGGTGGGGAAATTAAGTGTTCAATGCCCTAAGATTTCAAATAAGAAGTTAAAATCTGAAATTCACCTCCTCCGTCGGTATAAAAAGATAATATTTTTGTTTGAAACCGACGTTCAAACAATGGATGCAGTGTTTTGAAAACAACTAAAACTTGTGTTTGGACTGAACCGTGTGGAGCCACATGTATTTTGATAACTGATCCACAAACAAAACATAATATCTTTTTCTATCGACGGATAAAACTGGTGATGGGCCCCACAAATCACTTGTAAATAATTTGGAGAGGCATGTGACACTGTAAAGAATTTGTAGAAAAAGATTGCCTGTGGCTTTTATTTGATTGACATGAATTACAAATGGAAATAGAGTCTTGCTTAATAGGAATGGAAAATTTATTCAAAACAAATCTAAATTACAGCGTATTGGATGCCCCAAACACTGATACCACAGATCTAAAGACATAACCACATTGCATTTAGGTTGAGAAGAAGATAATGGATTGTCTAGAGGCCACTCATAGAGGTGTCCTCTACTCTGCCCTTGAACAAATGACACCCCCATACTCAGATCCTTCACAAGATAAGAGAATGGAAAGAATTCAATAGATGTATTATTGTCACGACAAAATTGAGAAACTAAAATTTAGATACTGGAAATGGAAGGGGAGCAAAGTATATTGAATAATTGAAAGTTATTATCAGATGCACAGATAAATCAGTGTTACCAGCGTGAGAAATTGGTATGGTGTTACCATTTCCCATAGTGATTTCCTCCAGACCATTGTAGTCAGCAACGTTGTTGAGACCATGGGCATCCGATGCAACATGATGTGAAGCACTTGAATCGACTATTCATGGGGCAGATTGCTGCATTTTTTATCTAGCAAAGTTGGCTCGTGCCTGAAAATGATTATGAGATTGAGAGCGACAAATGCATACAGAGTGTCCAGGTCGGTCACATAACTGACACACTAAGTGGACTTCTTACGAATTAGTGTGACGATTGCGCCCTGACTAGGAATGTTGTTGGTAGTTGTTTGAATGCCTATTAGTGTTTCTGGCATTGGTCCACGTTTGAGAGTTGGACTTTTGAGCAACAACAACAGTAATTAGAGTGGATTGAGGCGGAGCATTGTATTTGAGAAAAAGCTCGTGATCGCTAAGATTTTCAAACAGTTCAGCATATGAAATAGGGGTGTCACGTGCTCAAATTGTTGCAGAGATTTCCCGATATTCTAATCCAAGATCAGTGAGAATCTTGACAATGAGTTCAACATTGGTGACAAGAGCTCCTGCAGTCACAAGCTCATCACAGAGAGATCGAACTTGGTTGAGATAGTTTGTTACATGTTGACTCTCTTTCGTGAGAAGAGAGAAGTGATATCGCAAGCTAAATATACATGTTTGTAACTTATTGGCATAAGCCGTATTGAGGGAATCCCAGGCTACTTTGGTTGTGGTTGCAGCGACTAAAATAATAGCAAGAGTGGGATCTACTGATGCTAAAATTGCATTTTAGATTAACTGGTCCTGACAAAACCAATTAACATAATCGGGTTGGAAATTATCAGGTTGTTGGTGGTGGTGGTTTCAGCAGGAGAAGGGATAGTCCCATCTAGATGACCATAAAGATTGTGTCCTCTCATGAGCATGGACACTTGGGCCTTCCACAGTGAGAAGTTATGGCTGCCTGCAAGTTTAATCGAAAGTTGGGTAATCAAGTTAAATTGAACAATGGTGGTAGTGTTAGTTGCATTAGAATTGGTAATTGAGGGTGCCATTGGCGGTGGGTGGGTAATAAGGAACTTAGAACTCTGTGAGGAGGAGAAAAGTTCTTGATACCATATAGAGGTTTGAGATATAGAAGAGAAAGATACTTTTATTCACGTAGAGCCAATACAAAACTGATAAAGTACAATACCAATAGATACCTAGATTATAGGAAACAATTAAAGTCCTAAATAGTAAAGATGACTAACTACGTATATGGCTGAAATACAGGAAACTAATAATAGACTCCTAAACAAAAGGGTAACATCTATTATCTGTTAATAAAAATCAACCTCCATTCGACTAAACAATTGATTACTACTGCTACCATTGCTTGATTCTATCCACAATGCCTCTATTATGGCTAGGATTAACGCCGACATTAGGGTCAAGGAAGTTGTCAGCTAACGCTAGCTGCCCAAGTTATGGATAGGCTAAAGAATCTCTCGGACAATAAAGATCATCAACTTAATTACAAATTCTTGTCTAGACTTGTCTACGATACATCAGTAATGATACAAGGTAAAACAAGATACATGAACCAAAATAATGCTCCTCTCAATCTTCAGATGCAGATGATTGTGATATAAGGCTTTTCTTTTTTCTATTGTGTGGTTGCTGACATCTTCCAACTTCCACTCTATTTTTGCATGCTCGACTATTTCAAGGTTTTTTTTACAGATAGAGGAATTGAAATCATTCATTCTGTATCTAATTTATCTCTCTTTCATTTTATGTTTTCACAGTCTGAGTTCTATTATAATCTTTGATTGCAATATGGTATGCTCAAATTATATCTATTCTATTTTTGGAGTTTTCTTAGGCACTTTGTATTATCAATCTTCCAATGCTAATGTTTCAAGTGTTCTATCATATAGGGATTGTCCTGGTGCTCTTATCAGTCAAACCATAGAGTCTCCCGCTATGTATTTTACCTGTCTCTTGAAAAAATTTCAACATATGTTGATTGATGGATCTCACTATTTTAGTATGAATGTCTAAAATTAATCACTTGGTTGTTTTTGAAACACAATTTTGATCCATAATTATTCCCAATAACTATCAATAAATCGTATTGGATTTTGTTAGGGCACCTTTAGGTAATCTTTTTGGTTATGAAAAAGGTATTGAAATAAATTCATATATGCTTATTTATTATGGTACAATGTTATCGTTTGGTTGCTACTCTATCATGGAACATTCCTGTCCATTGATGTCAGCTTATGACTGATGAGTTGCTTGGCAACAAATGATAGCATTTTGTTGCACTATCTTGCCCAACAATGTTAGGCATATGTAAACAAATATGAATATTGTGAAAGCCCTCAAAATAGTAGATTGATTTATTTATAAGGTATGTAGATTGATTGTTGAACCTATCAAGTTTAGGAAAAGGAAGGATGACAATTTAGATCTATCTCTCACCCTCATAGCTACCCTAACCTTACATATTACAAATTAAAACTTGCATCTCTACGAGTTTAATTAGTGCTATGATTAGGAGGTATGACGTCTCCTTGTTGGTGTTCTCCATGGGCTCGAGTAGGTACTCTCTCTAGCTATTAGTTGATCAAGTATCAACTCTAACGTTCCTTGGATCCATGTATGTGTATTTCAAATCTCCTGTTGATTAGCTAGTACCTCTGTTAAGGCCTTGTGATGTCTAGCCAACCTTTCCTCCACCATCCTGTATCGCGTTTCGTCAGTCATTCTCTACCACACAGGTCACACGGATATTGCTCTGATACTAATTGTCCGGATCTCAATTAAGACTTGACTGTATTTCACAAATAAGAAGAAAAACACTTGTTTTTGGGACAATTTTCTAATTATATTCAAATAGGGAAATTTGATATTGACTACAAGGAATTGAAAAAAATGAACTAATCTATGATAACTAAGATAAGATGTTGAGTCTCGAATCAGAATTATCGCTGAGTGATTCCTCCATTCTAGGTCGTTATATAACTACTGTTGCTGCCTTATTAATGACTCGTGATTTCAACCGTTAAGTTTAGACTCAGATATTATTCAGCAATTCGACTCTGATTCCCACTGTCGGCATTTCTTTATTTACCTAATTAATTCTACCAAGTAGGATCATCACAAGGGTATTGAAATCAATTTATATATGCTTATTTGTTATGGTAAAATGTTATCTTGTGGTTGTTGATTTATCATGGAACATTCCTAGCCATTGATGCCCTCTTATAACTAACGAGTTTCTTGGCAACAAATGATACCATTTTGTTGCACTATCATGCCTGGCAATGTTTGGCATATGTAAATGTAACACCCCGGAAGTTGGAAAGTCGAAAAGGAAAGAAAAATACATAATTTGACTGAAGCAAGTTTCTACGAGTCCAAACTATGGACCATAGGAAGGAAGTCGTAGACCCAGAGTTGAGTCTTGGAAAATTAAGTTTTTGAAGATTGGACCTACGACTTGACAGGATGAACCGTAGAAAGTTTGATGGGTTGTAGGGCTGACTCGTAAGATTGATTCAGAGATTTGATTTAGGATCTCAAGTCTACAGATGGTTTTGACGAGTCGTACTTGGTTCTACGGACCGTAGAAAGGTTCCAGACTTAGTGAAATTTTGGAGTGAAAGTTGAGTTCTACGGATAGGGTCTACGAACCGTAAGAATTTTGACGGATAGTAGAATGATCTCGTCGGAAATGATTGAATATTTGAGTTTCTAAAGTTGGTTCTACAGTTGACCAGGACGGGCCGTAGAAATTCCTACGGACCATAGGTCCAAATCGTAGGTCTGTCCGCAGTTATTTTAAAGAGTATTTAGGTCTTTTCCTATGCACTTAATGCCTATACTACGTCGTTTTTACCCTAATTCTAAGCTCTATAACTACCCTTCACCCTTAGAAATTTCCCCAACTCTTTCATTCCCTCAAATTGCTAAATTCTCTCCAAGGTTATCTCCAAAATCCTCTCATTAGGATCAAGGGAGAAGAAGCTAGGGATATTCAAGTTCAAGTTTTCTTTCTTCATCATTGCTTAGGGATCAAGGTATGTTGGGAGTTCATCACTGGGTTCCATTCACCCATTGAGTCCCCAAAGATCCTTCAATTCTCCAATTCAATATCAATTAAATTGGTTAGGTTTTTATTAATTTTATCATGGGTTCTATTTATATGGATTCAATTGTTTGATTTTGATCAGATTATGACTATTTAGATTCAATTATATGTTTTTCAATTTAAATCGATCACATGCATTGATCATGATTTTGACTATGAACCCTAATTTACATGAATTTAAAGAATCTTGAATCAATGAATATGTTTTTTGAACTTATGCATGATTTATGAAAAAGGAATGATTTATGATCTAGGTTGATTTAGGATAAGAATCAATTAATTGTGAAAGGTTTTCTCACATACTTAAAGGATCATGGCTTGGTGAAAGGTTTACTCACTTAGACTTGATTCATGATTTAATGAGCTACTCTATGATGTTTTTAGATTGAATTAGTAATTGAATTATACTTTTCCATGGATGATAATATGTTTATGAATATGACTATTTTGTGGGATTTAACTTAGCACCGAGAGGACTTTGAGGTGGAGGCTCAAATAGGATAGTCTCTAGTAGCAACCTCTAGTTCCAAACTACGCACGTGCTCCCGTAGATTTGCCATAAATGACCTAGCTAGTGAATCCACATATAGCATAAACTAATATCCCACAAAATGAACTAAGTAACTTAAAAATGTTTTATGAAGATTTCCTTATGATTTAAGATGCATTGACCATGTTCATGATTTACGATCCTTCTTAAATGATATAACTATGTTTAGTTTGGTCATGCATATCATGTTTTCGATTATGCCCCCATATGATTATGTTTCATGTTTTATTGCATTTTCCTCATACTTTGTACATTCCATTTACTAATGCATACTTGTGCCTACATTGTTTCACTAATGTAGGGTGTGATGTTTCCTCTCCCTCTGCTTGTGGCTAGTTGGTGATCATTGGAGTTCATAGAGTTGGTGAGTCCTCATGTTTCGAGAACAATGACATTTTTACTTGCTTTCCATATGTTTTAGTTTTCAGACATTGTATGTGGTGTATGGGTTACATCCCGACCAATCTTTTGATGTAATAATGGCTTGTCAAGACTTTGATGTACTTCCACTTATATGTCAAACTCTTTACTTCTTATGAGATTTCTTGATTTTCTCGATGTTGTATATATGTATGTCAAGTGGCTTGTGTAGGGCCTCAGGGTCTTATACGCCATGTTATGTCTAGGGTGTACTTTGGACAGGGCCAACTCTTGCCTTTGTAAAATAAGGCTTATGCCTTAAGCCCCCAAATTTTGGGGCTCCAAATTATTATCAAGAATAAATTGTGTTAAATTTTTATAGAAAAATTGATTAATTATGATTAAAAAAAAATATTATTTTACCCACTTTAACATCTTTTATACTTTGTTAAAAATAAGAATTAATAGTGAAAAGTGTTGAACAAAGTGAATTATAAATTCTTTTTTATTTCTTTTTAAATTTTAGTTTCAAACATTACAACAAACATATTAAAATAGTGTATACCAAGTCATCAACTTCTTGAATCAGATTCTGTGGTTCTAACTCTTATCTTTATTTAATATTTGTCAACTTATTACTTATAAAATTATGTTAACAATTTATATAATAATTGCCTCACTGAAAGGACGTTTTCAATGTTGAGTTGATAAAATCTTACCTAAAATCAATAACTGAAAAACAATATTAAATACTAATAATTCTCATCTAAATAGTGTAAGAACAATAAATTTGAATAAATATGTATACAAAGTTTGTTTATATCTTAGGCCTCAAATTGAAATTTCGCTTTAGACCCCTAATTACGTTGAGCCGCCCCTGACTTTGGATTGTGACAGTAAACAAATATGAATACTGTGAAAACCCTCAAAATAGTAGATTGATTTATTTTATAAGGTATTTAGATTGATTGTTGAACCTATCATGTTTAGGGAAAAGGTAAGGATGACAATTTAGATCTATCTCTCACCCTCATAGCTACCCTAACTTTACATATTACAAATTAAAAACTTACTCTACGAGTTTATTAGTGCTATGGTTACTTGTTTCTACTACTCTGCTCCATGTATACTTGTCACTGTCACCTAGTTTTTCAGGCCAAGGAAGTGTGGGGCACCTGTGGATTGCACCCACTGATTTCCTTGAATAAATGGAGTTGTTGTATATTGAAGTGCTTCATTCCTGTCCGTGATCACTTTGAATCCCTTCCATTTGACCCTATTGTTGGTATTGGCTCCTGGACCACGATTTGCGTACTCGGCACATAGGCATGTGTCAAGGGCAAAATTTCCATCCCAGGGCATCCAACCTGCAGGTTGAATGAAATCTGCCAAAGTTGATTCCATGATCACAGTTCTTGCGTACATCTTCCATGGCCTTCCTAAGAAGGTAGGAATCTTGAAACGCAGAGGTTCTAGTAATTGCTCGGGAACAATGCGACAATTTTGGATTACTAACCCTGTGGTTGCCCGAATGTTAGTTCTTCCTTGAGCTGCCACTGTATTTTGTTGTTTTTCCATTGGCTTCCTTGCAATAATTAAGCAGTTTTGGAGGATAGTTGATGAGTCACCAAAGATGAAATCAACTGTGCCTGACACCACACAATTGCGGTAAAATTGTCGATGTGTTTGAACATACAAAGTGTCTTGATATCCATCCATTCTACAATTGTAAAAGGCAGACATATCAGATTGAACACGGAGGGCTACCGCCTGGTGCCCCTCCGGTCCTGCTGTGTTTTGGAATCCCATGGACTTGCCTATAAATCCATTTCCAATTGCACCTGAAAATATTTAATGTTATTAATGTTATTATAGCCGAATTTATTTTCATGTTTTACTGGGAAAGAAAAAGGGGATATGAAAAACTTACTGAAGGAAGCACTTTGATAAGTAGACACACCATTAAGTGCGGATTTGTGTCCTGTAACTATCGTCTTTCGGGGTCCATCTCCATACATAAATACGTTAACTTGATCTTTTGTGACAATTATGTATTCATCATAAATTCCGGCCTTCACATATATAGTATACCTTCCTTTAAGGTTCTTAGGGTACGCAGCCAGAGCTGCTGCGATAGTGTTGTATTGTCCAGATCCATCCTTAGCTACCACAGCGTTTGGTGCTGGGTTGCCGTTATTGCTTGCAGCCAACAATTTTCTATCACTACTAGAAAGCCATGCAGGATATCCTCCGCTCTTTGTATTGTTGGCTTCCTGCTTGTCATTGTCTTCATTTTCTAACAATCGCCGAGATGCTGCTGTTTCTGCTGATATAGTATCAGTCTTGTTCCCAATGGGAATATTAAATTTAGAAAGAATTTCAGTCATTGCATCGACCATTGCAAGAACATTGTCCGTGAGTTGTGTTGCATTTAAGAGGGAGGTAGAAATGGCTTTCTGAAGTTCTGGTTGAGTAAAACCATCTATGCAGGTTTGTTGGTAAGAGAAGACAGCACTGAGCCAGTTTTTGAGTTCTGTTTCCCTATCAGAGATAGTGTGGACGCTGCTATCACCCACAGAGGAGAACGATGCTTGAAGCTCATCAATTGCATATTCCAGTAATTCCTTGCAATCATCAGTGGCCATCTTTTGCAAGGAGTCATGAGCCTCTGCTTTGCCGATAGAGGTGGACCTTTCTATTCCAATTCTAACTTCATGAATGGCCACCTCAATGGCTTTATGGAGGAATTCCTTTGGGGTGGCGCTTTGGTTGTTGGCCATAGAGCTAAGGCTATTTACACATGATTTCTTGAAATCTGTTTGTGAACAAACAGAAGCAATGGATTTGGATGTGGTAGAAAGCACTTTGTCATCCTTTTCATCATTGCCCGAAGAGTCTTGTGTCCGATTATTGCTTCCAATAATAGCAATAACTACTCCAACAACCAGGATAATCGATATACCAAATGCAAAAATCTTCCCGCCTTTCATTATTTATATTTCTAAGATTAAATGTGTAGAGAGAATATTGAAAAGAGAGACAAATATGGAAATTAGCTTGGACTGTGGAGGTCTCTTTGAGTCATCTTCTTCTTTATCTTATGAAAAAATGCATGAATTTCCTTGAAAATAGGAAAGGTAAACAAACATTTGTGGCCATTAAGAGATCTTAGTAAACAAGTGTTAACCAGACCAAGAGGGAAGGTGTACAATTCATATATTATTTGAGCCTTCCAATCACTTGCCCTTCATTTTTAAACACTTGCATTGCCAACTTCTTTTTATACCATAAGCAACATGTTAATTGCTTATATATAATGACTTTTACTACTAGTTAATATATTTTGTGTCCAAGGATACACGATAAATGTATTACTCCATCCGTTCATATTAGATACACACTTTCTATTTTACACGATAATTAAGAAATTATTAATGGGTGAAAATCATTTATACCATCAAACTTTACTTTAAAAATCAAAATCCCCCATCAACTTTGAAAAATAATCAACCCTTCCCCTATCCTAATTGACTTTTTTAAAGGCCTATTCTACCCTTATATTATCAACCTTTATCTTTTTCTTTATTTTTTTTATACTTTTTAAAAATTATAATATTTTTATATTTTAATCTTCATTACAAATTTTCTATTAAACATATTAGTTTCGTCCAAAAAAAAAGAAAACATTGGTTGAGTATATAATATAATGTCGTTCTATAATGAAACAAATGAACAAAATTTAAAACTAATGTTATTATTTTTGACAAATCTATAATGTGATGCAAGTAACAAATAATAAATAAAAATAAAGATAAATTTCATACATTAATGATAAAGTTAATTTTTAGTTATATGTTCCAATCTACAATGTTGTAAAATGATTTTTTTTTTAAATGAAGGGAGAGAACTAATCAAATAAAAAAGAACAACAAATTTGTATTATAGTGGAGTCCATTAGAGAAAAGTTAGAAATCCTACTTGGAGACCAAGTCAACTTTCCCCTATAAATAAAAGGGGTTTTCATTCATTGTAAATTAGATCTGTGAATCCCTAATTATCCCTCAAGAGAAATAATTAATCTTCTCTCTAGTCTCTTCTCATTATTTTATATAGTTTCATAACACGTTATCATCACGAGTCTCTAACCAATTGAGTTTTGGGCAATCAATATATATGTATGAGGAGGGAGCATATAAATTAAGGGCCCGTTTGACCATGCGATATGGAATCATGATATGATGTCATAATATGAAATCATGAAATGAAGTTAAAGTTCTATTTGGACATGCGATATGGAATTTGTGTTGTATATTTTTTCATAAACATAAGAATCTCACAAGTTATAAAACTATGAAAAATGGCCCCAATTGTTTATTCAATCTTATCAAATAAACAAAAAAAATTATAAAATCACATAATAAATTATTACAAAGCTATTTGTTCTCCACTTAAGTAACTGTTTCATCTAACTTTAATTCTATAAAAAAAATTGAACATAAATTTTAGTGTACTAGTCTTTAATATAATCCTCTCACATAGTATTACTCCCTCCGTTCTTATTTATATTCACCAAATCAATTCCTACTTTATCATTTATATTCACCAAATTTAAAGTAATAATAAATTTTATGTTGGTGAGAATAATAAATTTTAAAAAGTAATGATGTGACTATTAATTTTATTTACATATGAAATAAATAGTTAGTAGATATAAATGTGGGGTAGATTTAATTAAATATAAATTTGTGGGTCAACTTTTGTATTTAAAAAATCTCATGATATGAAATCATAAGATGAAATCAGCGTGAAATCGCATGTTCAAATGCTGATTTCATCTCAAAATTTCATATTGTTATATGATATTGCATGACCAAACGCTTACTAAATATATACATTAACTGGGCAAAAGTCACAGACCAACATTGTTGAAGGTATGTACCCCATCAATCTTTGATTCTGTTGTTTTGTTATAAAGGGCTAAAGTGAAAAAATGATTATTCCGAAAGGAAATCAGCCGAGAGTATATTTTTAAGTATGTTTATAAATTATAATTTGCTTTGTGGTTTACAATTCTTTAGCAAGTAAGAGACTTGTGGTTTATATTTCATTATTTAATAATTATGTGTTAAAAGTTAAAACATTGAGACGGCCAACACAAGGACCGTAGTGGAACTAGAAGTGTAGTACTACCAATTTGGTATTTTCCAATTAATTGGTATGCCTTGTTATTTTGATTTCGTATCCCTACTAATGACTATATTTTTCATGTTTTAATGAAATTTATTTCAATTGTACATATAATTATAAGATTTAAAAGGTTAAGGGTAAGTTTTGATGCACCATAAATATAAGATGTTGGATTTAAGTTTCATCGCATCATAGGGGTAATGTCCAATTGCATTGTGAGGGTAAGACGATTGATACAAGTTCAATCGCACCAAGAGGGTAAGACGATGGATTCATGTTCAATCACACCAAAAGAGTAAGACGATGGATGCATGTCCAATCACACCAGAAGGGTAAGACATCAGGTTCAAATCTTGGTGTACTATGATGATAAGATGTTGGATTCAAATCTCATCAATTTATGGCCTAAGACACCTTCATATGGGCAAGACATTAGATTTAAGTCTCAATGCACTATATTGATGATATAATGATGATTAAAGCAAAATAATGTGCTTTGGTGAAAAAGTCATGAAACTTATTCCACTAATTTTGCTTCATTCGTTGATGTGAATATGGTACGATTTGGCTTCACACCTCTCGCCTTCGGAACACCAACCCAATTTTAAATTTGAAGTGGGTTTAGGGAATGGAAGAACAAGAACATCTTCTTTACCACCAAAAATGGTAGAGAAACAAGTGATTGAATAATGCACATGAATGTGGAATGTGGAATGAGGTACTAAGCTATCAAAAGATAATATGTTCAAATGATTGTGCTCCATTCTTGAAGAATGAGAACTTTTGATAAATACTAAAAATATAGATCTATTCTCTGAAGTAAATGTGACAGTACAGAATAAATCTGATCAATAAGGATGTGCACTTAATGGTGATGGGATCACGATTCACCTTCAGAAGAGGTAGACTGATTGAGAAGAAATAAATATAAAAATTACTCTCGGAGTACTAAATCTAAATTTTGCAAATATGATAGTAAATCAAAAATTTACTGAAGGAAAAAGGCACATGTCATAATAAACTTGGATTTTTCTTATTATACTTATATTGAAGAACCAAAAGGTCTTCAAGAATTTTATTTGTTGTGTATTCTTATGATAAGTTGATTGGATCAACTAATGTTGGGACTAAATCCCTAAATTCTGAAACTATAAAAGGTGAATATGGCCTATTCATTTGTCATGTGATATGATAAATAGATGCATCTATAAGATAATCACATGTGCATTTGTTGTCAACCTGCAGCTTGCCATTCACTAAATTGTGTGTGCAAGATAATTGAGTTAAGAGCACAACTTTCAAAATATGTAATCAAGACGATTCATCTTGATAATATTGCTAAATATCCAAGTTGATGTGATATTATATTCCTCAAATAAATAGTCAATCATTGCTTATGAGAACAAAGCTCCATGATTTGAAATATAATATATTGCATACAAACGTAATTGTATGCATATATCAGACCAATAAATTATGATCAATTTTTCTCTTAATTGGTTTATGGTTAGGGACAAAATATTTTCCATCTAATAATATTGATGTGCGGTATATGATTAATGAATATATTATGACACACAAATATGAATTTTCCAAAATAGACTAAGATGTATGTTAGTTTATCTAACATAAGGGGGAGATAAGAAGCAACCAAGAGTTGCAAATGCTTTTATTGAATGTCACCGAAGGACAGAGTCTATGACATGCATGAAGCATGATAGACCAATCGATTCTAAATAATATTGTCCTTGAAAAAAGGGAGGAACAAATGATTAAAATGATCATAATGAAAAAGTAATGTGCTCTTGAAGAGCCTATGGCATAACACTTCATGAAACCTCATGAGAGGAATACCTGAAAATAATGAAGTGATGAGATCTCAATAAGTTATGTCGTATTGTGAACCGATACAAAGTGATATTTTATCAACAATATCTTTGAAACAATATAGCACAATATTGTAAAAGATTATGAGAATATGAATTCTACGTTTATTAAGGCATGCTGAAGTAGAAATAATTATCAAGTGAAAAGTGAAATAATGCATATCGGTAAGCGTAAAACTTATATGACTTGCAATCACCTGAAGATGTCATACATTTAATATTGAATGTTCGACAGTTGACAAAATTGATATGAAAATATTTTAAGGACTCAAAATGCATGAAGCATATATAAGTTATTGGAAAACTTGTTTATAATCCTCATATGGATTAAATCAATCAAGAATCTTTTTTATTGGTATGCAAGTTAATGACCTGAATTGGAACTCTTGAAGAGTTTTCAAAATGCAATAGATTATTTGCTCAAAGAAGTTGAAGTGAGTAACTTGCAAAATTCTTTGATCCTGAAGGATGATTCATAAAAGGAGATGGAAGAAAACACATTTTGTCAAAACTTTTCTAAACACATGAGCTCCTAAGAATGGTGATATCAGCATGCAACAGATTTGTCCAAGTAATGATATGACTCATTTATTCATCAAGTCTCTACCAATTACAACTTTCGAGAAGATGGCGTACAAGCTTGGAATGCAAAGATTCAAGTCTTTGAATTAATATTCATATTAGGGGGAGTTAATACATGATGTACTCTTTTTTCCTCACAAGGTTTTGTTTAATTGGGTTTTCCTTGTAAGATTTTTAACGAGGCATCCATAATGCGCATTATTAGATATGTGTACTCATTTTTCTTTACTAGAATTTTTTTCCATTGGATTTTATCTAGTAAAGTTTTAACGAGGCATATAATCTACAAATAGACATCCAAGGGGAGTGTTATAAACATATTTGTATTATAGTGAATGTCTATTATGTGAAGTCCGTTAGAGAAACGTTAGGAATCCTACTTGGAGACCAAGTCAACTTTCCCCTATAAATAAAGGGGTTTTCATTCATTGTAAATAAGATCTGTGAATCCCTAATTATCCCTCAAGAGAAATAATTAGTCTTCTCCTACTCTCTTCTCATTATTTTATATAGTTTCATAACAACAAAGAATTTTTTTGAAAAATAAAATGGGGTAAAAAAAATGGTAAAAAAGAAAGAAAAAGAAAAGAAAGGAGAAAGAGACAAGTGAAAAGAGAGAAGTAAGAAAAGGAGAGGGAGAAAATTCAGAAGAAAAAGGATGGAGAGATAAAAGAGAATCAATGTATTCAATATTTTAGGAGAAGATTAGAAAAGACGAGAAAGATCAACAGGTAAAAATATTGAGAGAGATATTTTAGGAAAAACATTAAAAAGAGAGATTTTCTAGGGACAAAAAAACATGTGTTTTTTAATCTCTTTATTGCATTTTGGTATTTTCAGTTTTTTAAAATTATTTTATTCCGTTTTATAAAATTCTATTGCTATGTTGGTGAAAAGTCAAACTATTGTTATATAAGAGTAATTTGGGTGCTTAAATTGTATAGTTAGATTTTTTTTATCCGTTTTAAAATTAGTTTAGGTTAATTATATGGTGACCAATAGATGATTGTCATGCCATTAATGAATTTATTAATTTGATTTAAATTGAGGACCATTAAAAATAAGAATAATATGGAGCCAGAGATGATGTGAGGGGTATTTGAGGGCAAATAGGTGGACAAAGGGTCATTTTATACCATTTTCAATAGTTCAAGGATATTTCAGATTGCCCGGTGCACACAAAAAGGATGAATATCAAATTGCCCGGTGCACATTTTAAGTTGGCATTTTTCTTAACATATGGTAGGTACCTCATAGAATTAGTTGAAGTGCACACAGGTCAAAGACATCATGATTGTATGAAGAATAAAACGACAAAAAAGGATCAAATAACATTATGGACCTGTTCTGTAAGTAGGAGAATATTTTTCATGAAAACTGTTTTCCTCTGTAACGAACACACCCTATAAGTTGAGTAACTTTTGCAGAAAGTTAAATTTTCCCAAGAGTATGATAAAGATATGTTTGTTGTCTATCTGGTTTGCTATTAAATGGGGAAAAAAATGATAACAAAAAGATGAAGGGCAATATATCCCTCATCGGTCAACACAAAGAAAAACAAGTATAAAGATGGGTATAAATGAATAGGAAGGAGCAACAGGAAACATACTTACCTGGACGGGGTCAATGGGCGATCAATAAGACCCATGGCCTAGGTTTGTGACCTCCATTGCACTTTGGAGGGGTGCCTACCTAAGGTCGATCCAAGTGGTTGAGCCTACGTCATAATTTGTTGCAGAGGGGGCCTGCGTTCGCACAGCCCCTACCAATCCTTAAACAAAATCTTCTTATAATTGGTAGAATCTATAATAATCAATAGTGTGAGGCTGTGAGCAATCACTTGGCTGATTGATAAAACCGAGCTTTCATTCAAATGTCACTCGGACTCTAACAACATCTCCCTTCTATCTCTACTTGAATTTTCTTCCTGAGCTGCGGAATTAATGAGTTTGATCAATAGAGTATCATATTTGCTTGAAACTTGATATAATAGAGTTTGAGCAAAAACTACTGAATCTTGACAAAGCCGTTATTATAAAGGTAGCTCTGCCACTAATTATGTTGAAAGTTTTATATTCCCAAGGACTTTTATATTTGGTGACCTCCATTGCACTTTGGAGGGGTGCCCGCCAAAGGTCAGCCCAAGTGGTCAAGCCTATGTCATAATTTGTCGTAATAGGGGCCTACGTTCGTGTGGTACTCAATTCTTAAGCAAAATTTTCTTGTTTTGTATTTACTTTATGTTCTTGTAGCCAAACAGTGAGCTGATGAATGCTTGATCTTTAAATTTTTACAACATATAGAATGATTTCCTCCTTGCCAGAAGCACTCTGGGGCACACCTTCGGTTTCTTCGTTTTTGAGAAGTCCTTTCTTTTAATTATCAGGGCCGTCATGAGTGATGTCGAAATCAGTTTCATTTGGATATAAAGATGGTTCCTTCGGGTGGGCACGTCAAGCTCTAAAGATCCAAACTAGACGGAAGCTCTAAGATCTTCTAAAGATGCGTGATGCATGACATCTAGCTAGCTACTCAAACATACACTAGCTTACAAAAGAGTACGAGCAACATAGATTATAAGGCCAACTTTAAGTAAACAACAGAAAACTGCTTTGTTTTCTGCTTCTGCCTACTAGGTCCTTCACTATACACTTTTTAAAAAACACAACCTGCATTCGAGTTCAGCTATTCAAGATGCTCAGTTCGCAACATTTTATCCATCATCTTGTGAAAATATATCTCCTAATCACAAAGATACCAAAGCGAAAGCATATCTTAAATTAATTGATTGAGAAAGTATAAAACAGGACAGCTTAAGTAGTTTTTATTTGAAAAACCTGTTAGATTTTCAATCATAAAGTTACTGAAAAAGAAGCAGAGAACATTTTTTTATAAAGGAGTGAGTAAAGTGAATACCACATCCATAAACAACGATTAAATACAAACTTTGTCCCAATATAAAACTGAAGCACAGATAAGCAGTACATCTCACGCAGCCACGCAGTGAGCACAAAGCGAGCTATTCTTTCGCCTTTTACTAAAGAATACCGTGTGTGCGATGCAATTAGTGGCATACGCCAATTTTTGGAGGGGGTTCTCTTATTTGAGTACCCCAACAATTCTAGTTTCAATTATTTTTTTTACTTGTCTTATAATATAATTTATAGTATTTTATATGAGCAAAATTTGTGTTGCTTAACAAAAAATGCAAACTGCTTTTTCTGACTTAGCTTATGATTGGCTCTTTCGATTTGGTCCACCTTATAGAATTAGTTGTAGTGCACATATGCCAAACACATCACGGTTGAAAAGACATCAAGATCGGTTGTATGAAAAGACGAAAAAAAGGAAATAACATTATGGAAGTGTTCGGTATGAAGGAAAAATGTTTTTCATGAAAAATAGTTTCGTCCCTATGGAACACACATATAAGTTGAGCAACTTTTGCAGTAAGCATAGATTTTTGTTAACATCAGTTTCTACACAACACCTTTAATCTCAGTACAATTAGACACTTGATTTTGTCACTAAAATTGAATTATATGATTTAGTCAATACCTCTTTGTTATGACAAGGGAAACCCGTAGTCACTAAAACCACACAGGAGAGGTAAGCCCGGTGCAACGAGATCGACCCAGAAGGCAAACCCCTTGCTTTCGTTGGCAAGGGATTTCGAACTTAAGACCTCCAACATGGAAGTCTCAAGCCCAAACTACTGGGCCACCCTGAAGGGTATGGTTTACTCAGTACTGAAATTCATAAGGGCTTTTTAATCTTATTTTAATTTGCCCATGAGTATGGTAAAGATTTGTTTGTTGTCTATCTGGTTTGCTATAAATGAAAAAAGAAGAAGATGAAAGGCAATATATCCCTCATCGGTTGACACAAAGGACAACAAGTATAGAGATGGGTATAAAAGAATAGGAAGGAACATCTAGAAACATACTTACCTGGACGGGGTCAATGGGCAATCAATAAGACCCATGGCCTAGGTTTGTGACTTCCATTGCACTTTGGATGGGTGCTTACCTAAGGTTGGCCCAAGTAGTCTAGCCTATGTCATAATTTGTTTCAGTGGGGGCCTGTGTTCGCGTAGCCCCTACCCAATTCTTAAGCAAAATTTTGTTGTTTGGGATTTACTTATTCTCTTAGCGGCAGACCTATATGTAGGTTTGAATACCTTAGAACCAATACCAACATAGTGGCAATTGTATGCACAAAACTTATACAACGCCCACGTTCAATTCTCTTTACTATCCAAAGTTTGAACATGTAGAGAGTGAGAAGTTCCCCACCATAACTTACATGATAACATGAAGTGAATGATAAGACTGGAGATGCACAATCTTACCAGCTCAAACGATGTGATAGTAAATTTTATTCTTCTGATAAATATGACAACACACATAATGTTAAGAGTATATATTGGAAAAGATCATACCAAAGCGAACAATATCATTACCAGTTCAAGTTTCCATGACAATTGTGTGGGGCTTGACCCAAAATCCTTTTCAAATTTGTATAGGAATTCAGCTATCAAAGATACTCAGTCTAAAGAATCCTATGCCACATTTCATCGATTACCTTGTGAGCATATATTTTCTCAAAATCACAAAGGACTGATTGGTGAAAAAGAAGTAGAGAGCAATATTTTAAAGTAGTGAGGTGAGTACCACATCGATAAATGATGAGTAAATACAAACTTTGTCCCAATATAAAATGGAAGCACAAATAAGACGGAGAACTCACACAGCCACACTATGAGTACATAGCGAATTTTTCTTTTGCCTTTTACTAAAGAATATTGTGTGCGCATGGCAATTAGTATGCAAATTCAATTTTTTTCCACATGTGTCTTATAGTTATGATTTTTAGTATTTTGTATGAGCTAATTAAGTTCAAGTTGCAATATTTACTTGGAAGGGTGGATGTACATCTAAGGTTGGTCTAAGTGGTCGAGTCATAATTTGTTGAATGGTTGGTCTAAAGGGTCGAGTGTCATTGGTGACCTCTATTGCACTTTGGACGAGCCTATATCATAATTTGTTGAAAGGTTGGTTCTAGGGGTTGAGATCTATTTGTCGTTGTTGACCTCCATTGCACTTTGGACGGGTGGATGTCCATCTATGGCCAAGTGGTCGAGCCTACATCATAATTTTTGTGGGTGGGGAGGGGGGGAGGCATATCCAAATTTTGTTATTTTTGGTTACTTAATTTTCTCTCATTATTTCGTTTTGAGACAATTTTTTAGAGTAGCAAATGATTTATCTTTTTATTTCTACTCTTACTTGTGAATCTTCCATACCTTGGTTTCAAGATCCCTTTTTTGTGAAAACGAACTTATGTTTTGTCTATAAGGTTGAACAATATACGAGCACACATTAGAACAAAGTCTTAACGCTATCAGAAATATAGGTTGAACAATATACGAGCACACATTAGAACAAAGTCTTAATGTTATCAGAAAGGGTAATTTTCATTTGCACAATTATAAAAAAGAGTGACAAAATCTAAATGATAGCCTAAAAATGGACATTTGCATAAATCAGGTGTCTAAAACTAACAATATAGACCACACAAACTCTCTTTTAGTGTACGCGCCATCAAGAGAACATCTTCCCACTTGTTAGAAACGGCTGAGAAGATCAATCTCAGATTTCAATCCACCAAATATCTCCTACTTTTATACTATATGATAGACATTGAACTTCCCTGGTTGCTTCGTATGCTTATATTTCTTTCTATTTTGAAAATCCTGACTCCACCACTAATTGAAATTCAACTATTAATAGTTTAATAATACGAGAAAGTCTAAAGGACAATTCTTAAGTCGTTTCTATAGATATTGAAGGACTGACTTGTGAGTACCAGGGACTGAGCTACAGTGTCTTGAGGGTGTCCAATTTGTCGGAAAATTATACCGTACACCTAAGTAAAATCCTGTTCAAAATGATTAAATTTAATACTTTGGACACCATTGTCATAATAAGCTGTTGTGGCTCAGCGGTTGGAGGCTCCCTTGTTGAGCTTTGACGCGCAGGGTCGAATCCCTGCAACAACTTATCTTTTATAGTCATTTTTTAAAGAGCTCATATTTTCTTATTCCTTTAATTATCTAAGATAATAGTTAGTAAATTTCTTATAAATCTATAATTTTAAAATCTAATAAAGCTTATTGAATTTTCAATGAAGTTGATTTTTTATTTCTTTTCATTAAAGTTTGAAATAAAATTTAATATTTGTATAACGCCGTTAAAAGAAAGTCATTTTTTAAAGAGCTCATATTTTATTATTCCTTTAATTGTCTAAGAGTTAGTAAATTTCTTATAAATCTTTAACTTAAAAATCTAATAAAGCTAATTGAATTTTCAATGAATTTGATTTTTTATTTCTTTTCATTAAAGTTTGAAATAAAATTCTAATATTTGTACAATGCTGTTAAAAGCAAACAAAACAAGACCTCATTTGTTTCTACTTTAATTTTTCATGTCTCGATATTTTTGTCGTCACTAGAGATTAGTGTAAGTTTGAAACTTAAAAATGATTAAGCTACATATCATGCGATTTGATTTTTAAAATTTTAGAACATTTATTCATAAAAAAATATTAATAGTACATAGTTTTATTTTGAATTTTTTAGTGCGTCCATTTATCAATTTTTTTTTTGCTTATATAATTCTTGGACACCCTTCGTGAAATTTCTAGCTATGCCACTGGTGAGTACCACATTGATAAAAAAACAGTATATACAAACTTTGTCCTAATATAAACATGCAGCACAGTTTAGTTTGATAACTCACGCAGCCACGCAGTGAGCACAAAGCGAACTATTCTTTCGCCTTTTACTAAAGAATATCGTGTGCGCGCTGCAATTAGTGGCATACGCCAATTTTTGGAGGGGTTCTCTTATTTGAGTACCCCAACAATTCTAGTTTCAATTTGTTTTATACTTGTCCTAAAATTCAAATATTACTATGAGTAGTAAATAAATTCTTTTTTATTTGAAAATTGAAAGACAATACATGAATATGCCTTTTAACTTGGTTTTAGTTGATATTTATGTTTCTTTAGTATGCATTTAAACTTGCATAAAATTGAATAAGTAGACACATGACATAATACATGTAGGATGCCCGCTAAGACACAAAATGAGCTTTCATTCAAATGCCACTCTGACCCTTCAACAACATCTTCCTTCTATCTACTTCTATCTACTTGAATATTTGATTTTTCTTCCCGAGCTGCGGAATTATCGAGTTTGATCAATAGAGTTTCATATTTGCTTGTAACTTGATATAATAGAAGTTTGAGCCAAAACTACTGAATCTTGATAAAGCCATTATTGTAATGAGTTTGATCAATAGAGTTTCATATTTGCTTGTAACTCGATAGAATAGAGTTTGAGCCAAAACTACTGACTCTTGACAAAGCCATTATTATAAAGGTAGCTCCGCCACTGATTATGTTGGAAATTTTATATTCCCAAGGACTTTTATATTTGGTGACCTCCATTGCACAATGGAGGGGTGCCCGCCAAAGGTCAGCCCAAGTGGTCGAGCCTATGTCATAATTTGTCGCAGTAGGGGCCTACGTTCATGTGGCTCCTACTCAATTCTTCAAGCAAACTTTTCTTGTTTTGTATTTACTTTGTGTTCTTATCAAAACAGTGAGCTGATGAATGCTTGATCTTCCCCACCCCCCCACTGCCAGAAGCACTCTGGGGCACACCTTCAATTTCTTCGTTTTTGAGAAGTCCTTTCTTTTAATTATTAGTGCCGTCGTGAGTGATGTCGAAATCAGTTCCTTCGGGTGGGCACGTCAAGCTCTGAAGATCCAAACTAGACGGAAGCTCTAAGATCTTCTAAACATGTGTGATGCATGATGTCTAGCTACTCAAACATGTACTAGCATACAAAAGAGTTCGAGCAACATAGATTATAAGGCCAACTTAAAGTAAACAACATAAAACTGCTTTGTTTTCTGTTCTGCCTATTAGGTCCTTTACTATAAACTTTTTAAAAAACACAACTTGCTTTCGAGTTCAGCTATTCAAGATGCTCAGTTCGCGACATTTTATCCATCATTTTGTGAAAATATATCTCCTTATAATCACAAAGTTACCAAAGCGAAATCATATCTTAAATTAGTTGATCGTGAAAGTATAAAATAGGACAGCTTAAGTAGTTTCTATTTGAAAAACATGTTAGATTTTCAATCATAAAGTTACTGAAAGAGAAGCAGAGAGCAACATTATAAAGGAGTGAGTGAGGTGAGTACCACATCTATAAACAACGACTTAAACAAACTTTGTCCCAGTATAAATATGCAGCACACATAGGCAATAAAACTTACGCAGCCACGCAGTGAGCACAAAGTGAACTATTCTTTCGTCTTTTACTAAGAATATCGTGTGCTCGCTGCAATCAGTAGCATACTCCAAAAATGGAGGGATTCTGTTCTTTAGACGACCCCAACAATACTCGTTTTAACCTTTTCTATGTGTCTTATTCATAGTAACATATGTTTATATTCTGATATTATAATATAGTGCCACTCTTGGTGAAGGGTAGATAAAAATTGACTTAGAGTTCTTCAATCATTCGATATTATTGAACATCTTTGAATCGTCATAGTAACATATGTTTATATTCTGATATTATAATATAGTGACACTCTTGGTGAAGGGTAGATAAAAATTGACTTAGAGTTCTTCAATCATTTGATATTATTGAACATCTTTGAATCGTGATTTCTGGTTAAGGGTTGAGGAATATTGTCAAGAGGGAAATGATATAGAGGAGGAAATTCTAGTTGTGAAACAAAAAAAATGCAAACAGGGTTCTCAATTATTATTTGAACACAGAGAGAATTTAGACTAAAGCTACTGCACTTGGCTGAACCCGAAAGCTACACATTGACTTTGCCCGGGCATAGAATTAGTTGAAGTGCACACAAATGTGTCCAGACACCACAGTAATAACGAGGAAAAAAAATGAAAAAGGATGAATATCAGATTGCCCATAGCACATCATAGTATCGTTTTATGCAAGTGCGTTCGGTTTCCTTTGAACATTTTTCTCTTTACTTTTTTCGACTTTATCTGGTTTTGTTCAACAACAATCAACTAGCTGTTTTAACAAGAGATCTGATTTGTAGATAAGATCTACAATAAGCCTATCCTTCGGATAAGTTGGATCCGTCATCACAGTATGAAGCAAAGAAAATTAAACAAATAAAATGCGTCTCAACTGAATGATTTCCATCGAAAAGTTAAGTAATTTGGCAATTATAGCAGTAATAATGTTTTCTTGAATTTGAAATATCTACAGAGGAGTTTTTCTCTCCCACCATCAAATATCAAGGTAATGGCTCTTGCGAATCTCCCAACCGCGATAAATGCAGATAAGCATCAGTACCTGTAAAGACATCAACAATTGAAGCCAACTAAAGTATATCTTGTTATTCAATGTAGTGCTTAAGCGTACCATTGCCATAAAAACTATTTAAATCCTACTCCATGCAGTCATAATCTTCTGTCATTCATATATATTTACTTCTTCTCTCTACAAGGTAAAAGTTATTAGGGTGGACTCATTATCCACATAATTTCAGATCGTGCATCATTACCCCTCCAAAATCGGACGCTAGAGATGCACATATAACAGCTTCTTACAACCTTCACAAACACTTGTCCTAAATATTTAGTCCAATTTTAACCACTCTAATGCAAGGGCTTAAAGAATGTGTTCATCACATCAACACAGTGAGATCTTAATTCACAACCAGCAGAAGATATTTCCAGGATTTAAATAAAGTCATAATCACTATTTCACGGGTTCCTGCCACACCTGAACTCTGACAAAGTCTTTAAAATGCCTCTGACCTTGTGTGTTGCTCATTCGCCTTGATATAAAGGACACATCACATCCACCTCTGATAAATTAACGCCTATAATCATTTGTTTTTATAAAAATTATATTTGATATAAAAATATCCAAATCCATCCCTTTTTTTGAAAAGTAAAAAGAAGAAAACAAAATTCCCAAACCTTCCTCCCCTCTTGGCTCGTTCCCATCTTTCCCTCTTTTACCCACCACCATCACACAAAAACATTAAAAGAAAAGTTTTTTGTCTTTTTGCTACAGTAACTGTTCTAAAGAATAATGCACATATTTATGGAGTTTGGTTGTATTAGCTAGGTGAATTTCTCTTTTCCTATCTTCTTTTGTGGCTTTCCTTCGGTTATGCCGTTTCGACCCTCTGCAAAGTTTCTTCATTATCTCTTGTTAGTCTTCATTTTATGCGATTTCTGTAGTTAGGTATGGATTTTCTTCTCTTGTTTTAGTTTAGAAATGACTTTCTTATCAAATTTGATAAGATATTGTTTACTTTATGCTTTAGATTTGAATATTGAAATTGTCAAGTTTGGTTCTTTAGATTTGCCCTCACCATTTTGGGTGTTCTTTGTTGTGGACGCCTATTAGGGAAGGGTCGGAAGTAAAAGTTTTGATTTTCCATTTTTTTATGTCCTTTTTTTGGTTCTCATTTTATTCATTTCTTATTTCTAAGTTTGGTATTGATGCTCGCTACATGTGTGTTATACACATTTTATCCAACTCAGCCGTCAAGTTGCCACATATGCTTAATCAATGCTCAGAAGGGTTTAAATTAGCGTGTTTCAACAACCATAGGTGTTTGGATGAAACTCTGTGGAGCAGAGTGGCAGGATGTCAAATTGGTACAAATAGAGGTGTGTATTAGATTATTCAGCCTTTGAATTATAGCACCAGATTTTTTATATCTATGTGAGGTAATAAACATCTGAAATTTGTATAGGCGCACCTAGCCAAGCAACCAATTCTTTTGTTAGTAACATGATATTTCTAGGGCCTGGATTAGCAAATATGATAACACAACTAGCCAGAAAAACATCTACCAAAAAATATATTCCAGTCTAGTAATCTAGAGGATAAATTTCATGCATACAAGGGCGAGAGGTACTGTAACATACCATAGCCTTCCATGGAGATAATTTGCAAATCCCCTCCAAAGTAGCGAGCATATAAACGACTTATTGGAAGTCCATATCCATAACCAGCTAACGTAGACACAGTAGCCAAATCAATTGTATCAAGGTCTGAATGCTCATCCAATGGATTC
This sequence comes from Solanum commersonii, assembly GCA_029007595.1. Classification (NCBI taxonomy): domain Eukaryota; kingdom Viridiplantae; phylum Streptophyta; class Magnoliopsida; order Solanales; family Solanaceae; genus Solanum; species Solanum commersonii. Next base: position 14,288 of record JAJTWQ010000457.1, on the reverse strand, counting down.
CGGGCAGTACTGTAGAGATAAGTAAATATTTTGGGCAGACCACTTCTTGGTATACCACCCCCTTCATCTGAAATCTACAGAGCACATAAACCAAACTTGATAAGGATGGGTAGGAAATATAATAATACAATCCTTAGATAGGACACTTTGAGAAGGGATCATGCCTTGATAGTAACATCCTCTAGACCATCAGCAACTATTATTCTAACAGGAGGGGCAACTTTGACCGAGTCCACAAATCGCTCTTCCACAGCACGCAAGGAGTTCTTAACCAACTCAAAAACCATCAAATGCAGATGTGTTGGCACATAGCTGTCATGAATCCCCCAAAAATAGAAGGATAAATGTATGGTATAAAGCAAGGGAAACAAGACTTTCCACAACAACTAAAGTTATGTTTAGAACATTTACATCAATTAATTTTGGGAGTAACGTAATAAGAGAAAGACAGAGGCAGCAAAGAATACCATGGAACAAATATGGTGGACAAGATATATCTAGTTTACTGGATAATGACAATGAATTAGGAGTAAATGACGTACGGGAATGTAAAGTTTGGGTCCCCATAAATGTTGACCTTAGGTGCACTGCCATATTCACGCAAGCAAATAGAATGGGCATCCTCGGTAGCATTGCGTGCAACCTCCAAGGGGGACATTTTTGTATGTATATAGCCCACACAATCAGGAGGTGGATTAGGATCGTGTAGGGCTACATGCTGCCCTGTGTTTATCAGGAATGCAAGAAGTAAGAAATGCCACAATATGTATAGATAAAATAAAATAGTACTAGTAAAGAAAAGAGAAGATAAGAGTGAAACCGATAAGCATGCGGATGCCAATTCTAGACATGTAAAATCGATCAAGAAACTGGTGTATCTCATCCAAATTCTTATAATCAATCTTAGGGTGTAGATCTTTTTTAGTTGTTGAACTCCCAAAGCCATCATAGGTACAACATTGTTGTGCCGTACTTTAACCAAATTAATCATTTTTGTGAATTCCAACTCGTCATTCTCATCTTTTATATCTGGAAACGATCTAAGGTCACGGAAAGAATCCAAATACCAATCCCGGACCTAATTAAGAAAGACAGGTTTTAGAACAAATGAAATAAAAGAGCATTAGTAGTACATGAGTGAGTGAGTACCTTTAGAACAGCAGGCTTGTGAGATAAGCCATAAGGAAGAGTTTGTAGGTCAATAACCCTGCGAGCGATACGCATAGGGAGTTCCTTGTGAAGGAATTGAGATGAAATAAGCAAATTGCGGGGAGTGGGTTTGGAACCGAACTCCATCATGTACTTGAGACTCACACCAGTTTGTTTCATGGAACCCCATCGATGCACTTCCTCAATCAGTTCCTTAGAAAGCGACTCGTATAGTTTCTTTGCCGCCATATATGACTTGAGATCTTAACAATAATCTATTGAAAATGGAAGAGGTGGTATCTACGAGGCAAGTTTCACCCTTTTTATCCATTCATCCATCTTCTGACACACTCACTCGCCACCACCACTTACTTACCACTTGTGCCCACAACAGCAACAGAGAGACAGATGGTACCGATCCATCATCAAAATTCAAAATTCAGATAAGGAGAAAAGAGAAACTGTCTCTACTCTCTTGCTCGGGCGGCTGTTGCCTAATATTTAGCCTAAAAAGGGATGGGTATGGCTGACTCACACCCACCACTCAGACCATTCCCTTAATTCTCTATTCCCCTTCTCTCCTTCCATTTTCACATAAATTACCCAAAATTATAACACACGTGGATGACGTATACTCCACAAACAATTCAAAATATACTCCCTCGTTTTAAACGAAACGACCTATTTTGCCATGTTTAAAAAAATATAAAAGATTTTTCAATCTTATAGTTCTAAATTAAAGTTATGACAAATACTTTCCCCGTTCAATAATAGTTGTCCATTTATCTCGGGTGGACTATTTTGGTTGTACCAACAACACAATGAGACTCGTATGTTTTTCATGGGTGCACTATTAATTATATCATAATTTCTATCACTTTCTCAAAATAGATATACATGTATACACATGATTTTTTCGAAGTTAACAGGTGGACGTGCATCCCTACCTAGAGGGGTGGGTCTACCTCTGACCCTTGCTATTAAATATTAATGTCCGTTAAAGGTAAATCACCCACAATAATGACCTAAGGTTACTTCTAGAAGTATCTCACGAATGTTTAAAGATGTTAAACTTGCATTGACCATGTTTTATGAATTGTGTCTTCCAACCCCTTTCATCTTCTGTATTAGCTTGGTCATTGCATGTTATGTCATGAAAAGTCCCTTTTGCATGATTTTCATACTTTTATGCATTACTATCATACTTGGAACATTTTTGTACTGATGCATACTCTTGCCTACATTCTTCCAAATGTAGGGTCCGACGCTCTAGTTTTGCATCTCCGTGGCTAGGGATCACTTAGTAGATATTCAGATTGGTGAGTTGTAACACCCCGCTACTAGAAAAACTTAGAATTAGAAATAAACCGTTTTTGGAAATAATCAAATTTAAAAAATTTGACAAAGTTAAGCTAAATATGAGTTTTGGGTCAACTTCAAATGACCATAACTCCTAGCTCAGGATGAGTTAGGTGTGCTAAAAGATATTGTAGGAAAGATCATTGAATTATCTTTCTAATGCCACCGAGTTTGATCAATGTCGAGTTCGTATGAGGGAGATCCATTTGAAGTTGGGTTGTCTAGATAAGGAAAGTAAAATTCAAATTTTAGAAGGGTATTATGGTCTTTTTACTACCCAAATAAATTATTTCATTTTGGTAATTACTTAGGGGTCTAAATTGGGTCAGCTTACGCACTCAAAGATTTCACGCTAGGGTTTTTAGAGAAAGAACTCAAGAGGAGAAAAGAGAAGATATAGTGAAAGTTCGTCGTTCTTGAGTTTTCGCTTGTGGATTTTGCCAAGGGTTGATCCCTAAGAGGTATGTGAGATCACATAGCATTGGGTTCGTTCACCCACGCGCAAATCATGATTTTATTCAGCGAAAATTATGTTTTGAAACTATAGAAATTGAGTTCATAATGGATTTGTTTGAAGTTTCTATTAGGTTCTTGATTGTTCAAGTTGTTGAGAAGTTCTTGATTTAAATTTATGAAATTAGATGTCGTTTTGAGTAGATTCTTGCATATTTTGGTTACGTATTCGAATCTAAGTGTTTGGGGAAAGAACCATTCGAATCTAGAGGGTTTAGAGTTGAAAAACGACCAATAAAATTCATAAAAAATTTGGGAAAAAGGCATGGGGCGCCGCGCCACTCAGAGTGCCCCACTTCAGTGTCTAAAGTTTGGGCTCTGGGGAGCCGCGCCAGTCAGAGCGCCCCAACCCAGACTCTGAAGTTCGGTCTCTGGCACCCGGTGCCACTCAAAGCGCCAGGGACGCCTGGTCTTCTACCCTTTCCCACTTCTTTCCGTTCGAGTTCCCTTGAAACGTACCTATGTTTTCTAGTTGGTTTCTACACTCTAAGGTACACCTAATAAACATTAAATCAACCATATCATGAGATCATGAGCCTTGAATCCATAATTCAATTCAAGGGAAGTTAAGAGTCAAGTCAAGAAAAGTTCACAGTCTTCCAAAAATCTTTTACAAATGTTTTAATCTTTTTTTAAGACTTGAGTTTTGAGTTGAGTAAAGAGTAAAGATTGAAGTTCATTTATTCAAAAGAGTATATCGGGACTATGTATTCCCAAGGAGTAAATGTTTTCACATTTAAACAAGAGAGGAAACACTGATTTCTAAGAGAGCCTTTGAGCTAGTTTTTGAGTAATTATCTCAAACCACAGAAATAGTTTTTGTTTTAAACATATTAGCTGAGTATTTTGGGAGTAGTATTGAACACCGATATGGGGACGAGTTCAGATAACTCAAGTTTCCATAAACCATGTAGCCAATGTGGGTAGAAAGAGTCAAACTTTTTAGATGATTCATTAATGCTTTTTAGCATAGACTAGTGGATCCACTTAGTTGAGGCATTCTATATCCCAACAAGTTATAGGACAGTTCTAGCAGCGTGGGCGAGAGGCTGTATCATCACATTATCTCATAGTGATGGTTGTCGGTTAGAGAAACTCCTACATTGAATTGAGTATCCATGAGTTGAGTAAAACTGAGGTAAGTGTTTCTTTCAGAATTCAGTTCAAGATTATGTCATGTTTAGTTTGTCCCTCGCATGCTCGTACATTCAATGTACTGATGCCATTTGGCCTGCATCGTCTTATGATGCATATACAAGTAATCAGGATCAACATCCAGCGCCTCGTTGATCCAGTCAAGCACTCCTGAGGATCCCTTTGGTTATGTTTTGTGTTATTGCTTTGTTTATATCAGTTGTTAGGATGATTAGGGGTCTTGTCCCGACATCCCTCTTAGTATTTAGAGGCTTCATAGACAGATAACTATAGTTGTTTAGTCTTGCATTTAAGTTGTTTTGCTATAAGACTTGAGTTGCCACTTTGGCTTAGTTGAATGTTATTTCTAAAAATTCTCAGTTTATCTATTCAGACAGTTTATTAAGATTATAATTAAGTACATTTTCTATTGAGTAAGTCTTTTGCTGATAGTCTAGCCAAGCCAAGGGTTCGCTTGGGGCCAACAATGTTTCTCGAGTTCTTGTCCCACCTAGGGTGTAGGCTCGGGGTGTAATAAACTTGGTATTAGAGCGCAGAGTTCAAGAGTCATAGGGAGCCTATGAAGCCGTGTCTGTAGAGTTCTAGTTATCGGTGTGAAGTGGGCCACATCTATAATTAGGAGGCTATAACATTTAGGAATTTCCTTCACTTCTTTCATACTCTTTTCGTGCGATAGAGTGTATCTTTATAAAAATCTCTTTCTAACTCGTTCTTGCATGTGTCTTTCAGATCATGCCTCCACGAAGAGCTGTTAAAGGTCGTCCCACTAGGAGAAATGTTGAACCATAGGATCAAGGGGTACCTAATGCACCTAAAGTACAACCCCAATGAGAAGTCATCAATGCTGAATTTTGAGAAACCATCCTAATGCTGAGTCAAGTTGTGACTAATCAAGTGGGACAAAGAGGGGTTCGACAGGATGTAGTTGATACATCCAAAATCCGAGAGTTTTTAAGGATGAATCCTCCAAGATTCACTGGTTCAAGCATCACTGAGGATCCAAAGAACTTCGTGGAGGAGCTTTAAAAGGTTTTTGTGATTATGCATATCACCTATGCTGAGAGAGTGGAATTAACTGTATTCCAACTAAAGGGTGTCGCTAGAATCTGCTTCGATCAATGGAAGAAGGGTAGAGCTGAAGGTGCACTGAATATGAGTTGTGCTATGTTTGAGGAGGCCTTCTTGGGGTGTTACTTTCCCCGGGAATTGAGAGAAGCAAAGGTACAAGAATTCCTTACCCTTAAGAAAGAATCTATGAGTGTTCATGAGTACAGTCTAAAGTTCACCCACCTTTCCATTATGCCCCAGAGATGGTTGAGGATATGAGGAGTAGGATGAGTTTGTTTGTCGCTGGGCTGTCTCATCTATTGAATAAAGAAGGTAAGGCTGCAATGCTAATAGGTGATAAGGACATAGAAAGGCCGATGATTCATGTGCAACAGGTTAAAGAGGATGAGCTGAGAATATGGGAAGAGTTCAGAAACAAAAAGGCTAAGACATGGAATGAGTTCGAGCAGCATAAAAGTAACACCAATCGATCATCTTTCCAACAAAAGCAAAAGGGGCCTGCTCTATCATCTGCTAGTGCACCTGCACCAAGGAGAAAAGATGAGTACAATAGTCAAAATTCACAACACCTCAGAGCTAAACCTGCACAATCTCAAGGTAATGTGGCACAAAGAGGTAACTGGGCTCCTGCATGTGCTAAGTGTCGTAGGAACCACCAAGGTAAGTGTCGCAATGGCTCCACTGGTTGTTTCAAGTGTGGTCAAGAGGGTCACTTCATGAAAGAGTGTCCTAAGAACCGGCAAGGTAATAGGAATCAAGGCAATAGAGCCCAATCGCCATCAGTTGCTCCACCAGACACAACTGCATCTAGAGGAGCTATTTCAGGGGCAAGCGAAGGAGCAAACCATTTTTATGCTATCACTAGTCACCAAGAGAAAGAGGATTCGCGAGATGTTGTTACTAGTATGATTCAAGTCTTTAAATTTGATGTTTATGCTTTGCTAGATCCAGGAGCGAGTCTATTTTTTGTGACTCCTTATGTTGCGATGAATTTTGATGTTCTTCCTGAGAAACTTCTTGAGCCTTTCAATGTTTCTACACATGTTGGTGAGTCTATTCTAGAAGAGACAATGTATCATAATTGTACCATTTGCGTCAATCACTAGAGCACCTTAGCTGATTTAGTTGAGTTAGACATGGTAGACTTTAATGTCATTCTAGGTATGGACTGGCTTCATGCCTGTTATGCCTCAGTCGATTGTAGAACTCGAGTTGTCAAGTTCTAGTTTCCTAACGAGCTAGTTATAGAGTGAAAAAGTAGTTCAGCGGTGCTTAAGGGTCGTTTCATTTCGTACCTTAAGGTGAGAAAGATAGTTTCCAAGGGGTGTGTCTATCACTTAGTTAGAGTTAATGATTCTAGTGTTGACACATCTCCTATTGAGTCCATTCCTGTTGTGAGTGAGTTTCCATAGGTATTTCCAGACGATCTTTCCGGAGTCCCTCATGAGAGGAAATAGACTTCAGTATAGACATTCTTCCCGATACTTGTCCAATATCTATTCCGTCATATAGAATGGCTCTAGTAGAGTTGAAAAAGTCAAAAGAGCAGTTGAAAGATCGCCTTGAGAAGGGCTTTGTTCGACCAAGTGTCTCACCTTGGGGCTCTGCGATCTTATTTGTGAGGAAGAAATATGGTTCTCTTTGGATGTGTATAGATTACCGTCAGTTGAACAAGGTTATTATCAAGAATAAGTATCCTCTTTCGAGAATTGATGATCTCTTCGATCAGCTTCAGGGTGCCACTTGTTTCTCTAAGATAGACCTCAGATTTGGCTACCATCAGTTAAGAGTAAGGGAAATGATATTCCAAAGAGAGCTTTCCGAACCCTTTATGGTCATTATGAGTTTCTGGTCATGTCTTTTGGTTTAACTAATGCGCCTGCAACATTCATGGACCTTATGCATAGAGTATTCAAGCCTTTTTTAGATATGTTTGTTATCGTATTCATTAATGACATCCTTATCTATTCGAGGAGTGAGAAAGACCATGCTAGTCATCTTAGAATAGTTCTCCAAACTCTCAGAGATAAGGAATTAAATGCTAAGTTTTCTAAGTGTGAGTTTGGCTTGAGTATGTGGAATTGTTTGGCCATATTATTTCTGGTGATGGGATTCGAGTTGACACTCAGAAAATAGAGGCAGTGCAGAATTGGCCTAGACCCACATCTCCAACTGATATTAGGAGTTTTTTGGGGTTGGCTGGATATTATAGAAGGTTCATAGAGGGGTTCTCGTCTATTTCGTTCCCTCTGACCAAGTTGACTCAGAAAATAATGAAGTTTCAATGGTCTGAAGCTTATGAAAAAAGCTTTCAGGAATTGAAAAAATGGTTGACTACTGCCCAGTATTGACCTTACCAGAGGGTACACAAGGCTTTGTGGTATATTGTGATACGTCCAAAGTTGGTTTGGGCTGTATGCTAATGCAGAATGGTAAAGTTATAGCTTATGCCTCTAGACAATTGAAAGTTCAAGAGAAAAATTACCCAACCCATGATTTAGAGTTGGCTTCCATAGTATTTGCTTTGAAAAAATGGTGTCATTATCTTTATGGTGTTCATGTGGATGTGTTCACCGATCACAAGAGTCTTCAGTATGTGTTTAGTTAGAAAGAGCTTAATCTCAAACAAATGAGGTGGTTAGAGTTACCGAAGGATTATGACATGAGTATTCTCTATCACCCAGGTAAGGCTAATGTTGTTGCTGATGCCTTGAGCAGTTGTCTATGGTTAGTACCACCCATGTTGAAGAAGAAAAGAGAGAATTAGTGAAAGACGTGCATAGACTTGCACGATTGGGATTTTGCCTAATGGATTCCACATAAGGAGGGGTAGTGGTGATGAATGGGGCTGGATCATCATTAGTGTCAGAAGTGAAAGAAAAGCAAGACCAAGATCCTATTTTGCTTGAATTGAAGGCAAATGTTCATAAGCAAAAAGTAATGTCTTTTGAATAAGGGGAAGATGGTGTATTGCGATATCAAGGTAGATTGTGTGTACCATGGGTGGATGAACTCCAAGAGAGGATCATGAAGGAAGCTCATAACTCCAGATATTCTATCCATTCGGGTTCCACAAAGATGTATCGTGATTTGAGAGAAGTGTATTGGTGGAATAGTATGAAGAAAGGTATTGTTGAGTTCATTGCTAAATGCCTGAATTGTCAACAATTTAAAATAGAGCACCAAAGACCCAGTGGTATGGCTCATAATATAAAACTTTCGGAATAGAAGTGGGAGATGATCAATATGGATTTCATTACTGGTTTGCCATGGTCTCACAAGGAACATGATTCTATTTGGGTGATTGTTGATAGAATGACAAAATCAGCCCACTTTTTACCGGTAAAGACTTCCCATTCAGCAGAGGACTATGCCAAGTTGTATCTTCAAGAGGTAGTTAGACTTCATGGGGTTCCAATTTTGACTATTTCAGATAGAGGTGCCCAATTTACTACACAGTTTTGGAAGTCATTCCAGAAAGGCTTGGGTTCAAAGGTGAACTTGAGTACTGCTTTTCATCCTCAGACAAATGGTCAAGCAGAGAACACTATTTAGACCTTGGAGGATATGTTGAGGGTTTGTGTGATTAATTTCAAGGGTAATTGGGATGATCACCTACCGCTTATTGAGTTTGCGTATAACAATATTACCACTCTAGCATCTAAATGGCTCCTTATGAAGCTCTTTATGAGAGGCGATGCAGATCTCCTATTGGATAGTTTGAGGTGGGTGAAGCTGGGTTGATAAGACCAGACTTGGTTCATCAAGCTATGGAGAAGGTGAAAGTTATACAAGAGAGGTTGAAAACATCATGGGGTTGTCAGAAATCCTACACTGATGTTAGGAGAAGGGAGTTAGAGTTTGCAGTATGCGATTGGGTATACTTGAAAGTTTCACCCATTTAGGGTGTTATGATATTTGGTAAGAAGGGGAAGCTTATTCCCCGGTATATTGGCCCTTACAAAATATTCAAATGGATTGGTAATGTAACTTATGAGTTAGCTACCACAAGAGTTAGCAGTAGTTCATCCAGTGTTCCATATCTCTATGTTGAAGAAGTGCATGCGCAATCCTTCACTTATCATACCTACTAAAAATATTGGTATCAAGGATAATTTGTCTTATGAAGAGATTCCTATCCAGATGTTAGATCACCAAGTTCGCAAGTTGAGGATGAAGGAAGTAGCATCAGTCAAGGTTCTATTGAGAAATCAGTTTGTTGAGGAAGCTACTAGGGAATCTGAGGAGGATATGAAGAAGAGATATCCACTTCTCTTCGAATTCGGAGAAGTTCCAAATCAAGGTACTAATCCTTTTCTTGGCTTTTATTTTAAGTTGGTATGTTGTATTTACATTTTGCTTGTTGGTGTTTGAGCTAGGTGTTAGATGTTACACCTTAGCCTACTAAGAGTACTCTCATTCAAGGAAGAATGTTTACCAAGGGGGAGATATTGTAACATCCAGCTACTAGAAAGACTTAGAATTAGAAAGAAACTATTTTTGGAAATAATCAAATTTGGAAAGTTTGACAAAGTTAAGCTAAGTATGAGTTTTGGGTCAACTTCAAATGACCATAAATCCTAGCTCAAGATGATTTAGGTGTTCTAAAGGACATCGTAGCAAATATCTTTGAATTATCTTTCCAATGCCATCGAGTTTGATCACTTTCGAGTTTGTATGAGGGAGATATGCAATTTGAAGTGGGGTTGTCTAGATAAGGAAAGTCAAAATCGGATTTTAGAAGGGTATTATGGTCTTTTCACTACCTAAATAAATTATTTCGTTTTTGTTAATTACTTAGGGGTCTAAACTGAATTGGGTCAGTTTACGCACTCAAATATTTTATGCTAGGGATTTTAGAGAAAGAACACAAGAGGAGAAAAGAGAAGAAAGAGCCAATGTTCGTCGCTCTTGAGTTTTCGCTTGTGGATTTCACCAAGGGTTGATCCCTACGAGGTATGAGAGATCACATAGCGTTAGGTTAGTTCACCCACGCGCCAATCATGATTTTAATCAGCGAAAATTATGTTGTGAAAGTATAGAAATTGAGTTCTTGATGGATTTATTTGAAGTTTCTATTGGGTTCTTGGTTGTTGAACTTGTTCAGAAGTTCTTGATTTAAATTCATGAAATTAGATGTCATTTTGAGTAGATTCTTGCATATTTTGGTTATGTATTCGAATCTAAGTGTTTAGGGAAAGAACCATTCGAATTTAGAGGGTTTAGAGTTGAAAAACGACCAACAAAATTTGTCAAAAATTTGGGAAAAAGGCATGGGACTCCGAGCCACTCAGAGCACTCCAACCCAGACTCTGAAGTTCGGGCTCTGGAACTCGACGCCACTCAAAGCCCTAGGGACAAGTTTTCTACCCTTTCCCACTTCTTTCCATTCGAGTTCCCTTGAAATGTACCTATGTTTTCTAGTTGGTTTCTACACTCTAAGGTATGTCTAAACAACATTAAATCATCCATAACATGAGATCATGAGCCTTGAATCCATAATTCAATTCAAGGGAAGTTAAACTAAGCTAGCTAAATCTGGCTAGTGAGAGCTGCAAACCCTACCACTAAGTACCCGAAACTGATATCTGCACTAAGTTCCAAGAACATGCAAATATGCTGAAAATGCAAGTATAGCTAAAGGAACATGATACTAAGACTGCATTTACGCGTGAGCAACTGAAAAGACTAGAGAGGAACTATTACCTCAAGCTGGAATGGAATTGAAAGGAAAGAGATAAGGATACTTGGCCTTCATGGTTGTTTGTGCTTCCTAAATAGCTCCCTCTACGGACTGACTCCTTCATAAAACCTTAATTGAAGCAACTTCTTTGTTTCTCAACCTTCGAACCTGACGATCAAGAATCTCAACTAGCATATCCTCATAAGTGAGACTATCCTTCACAACCACACTTTCCAATGTTACTATGAATGCCTGATCACCCACACACTTCTTCAACAACGAAATGTGAAAGACTGGATGCATTGCTTCAAGTTTTGCTGGGAACTCTAACTCATAAGAAACTTTACCAATTTTATTCAAAATCTTGTAAGGGACTACATATCTAGGACTGATCTACCCTTTCTTACCAAATATCATCACCCCTTTCGTAGGTGACACTTTCAGGAAAACCCACTCATCAATTTGGAACTCCAAGTCCCTTCTCCTTATATCTGCATAGGACTTCTGGAGACTGTGGGATATCTTAAGTCTATCTCTAATTAGCTGAAATTTTTACATGGCATCATGAACCAAATCTAGCCCTATCAAGGCTATTTTACCTACTTTTAGCCAACCAACTGGAGATCTACATCTACGCACATACAATGCCTCATAAGGGGCAATCTGAATACTGGAATGGTAACTTTTATTGTAGCCGAATTCTCTAAGAGGAAGGTGATCATCTGAACTACCCTTGAAGTCGATCATATAGGATCTCAACAAGTCCTCAAAGGTCTAAATGGTACACTCTGCCTGACCATCCGTATGTGGATTAAAAGTTGTGCTGAGGTTAACCTGAGTACCAAGACCTTTCTGAAATGACTTCTAGAAATGAGAGGTAAACTGATGACCTCTATTTGAGATGATAAACAAAGGAACCCCATGCAGCCCTACTATCTCATTAATGTAAAGTTGGCCCAGTCCTCCACCGAATCTGTAGTCTTAATAGCCAAAAAGTGAGCGCACTTAGTAACTTTGTCAACTATCACCCAAATGGAGTCATGTTGTCTGCGAGGACGAGGTAAACTTGTAATGAAGTCCATGATTATGACTTCCCACTTCCATGTAGGAATGTTAATCCCTTGAGTAATACCTCCTGGTTTCTGTTGCTCTACCTTAACTTGTTGACAATTAGGGCACTTAGCCACAAAATCTGCTATATCCCTTTTAATGCCATTCCACCAAAAGACTTCCAGCTGATCATGGTACATCTTCGTGGAGTCTGGATGAATAGAATATCTGGAGTTATGGGCTTCTGCAAGAAATTGTTGTCTCAACTAACCCACCTTAAGAATACATAAAAAACCCTAATAATAAAGCACACTATCTCCCCCTTGGGAGAAAACCTCAACTTTCTACTGATGAACTACACCCATCAGTTGAACTAATATAGGATCAGTGTCTTGTTTTTCCTCAACCTCCGCTACCGATGAAGATTCTGACCTAGTTTGAACTATCACATCATTCCCTGATATGTTCATATGGCAAACTCCTAAGTGATCAAACTGGTGAGTATCTTTTGCTAGTTCTTTCTGCCTCAACATGCGTTACACTTTCCATAGATAGTGTGGTAAGAGTGTCTACTACTACATTGGCCTTACCAGGATTGTAAAACACATTTATATCATAGGCTTTGAGAAACTCAATCCATCTCCTCTGGCTAAGATTCAACTCTTTTTGTGTGAACAGATATTTAAGGCCCTTATGGTTTGTGAACACATCTACGTGAACACCATACAAGTAATGTCTCCACGTCCTTAGGGAAAATACTATGGCTGCAAGCTCGAGGTCATGAGTCAAATTGTTCTTCTCATGCATCTTAAGCTGTCTAGAAGCATAAGCTATAACCTCACCACGCTGCATCAACACACAACCTAGGCCAACTCTAGATGCATCACAATAGATCACATAACCGTCTAAATCTTCTGGTAGAGTCAAAACAGGAGCTGTAGTAAACCTAGTTTTTAGTTATGAGAAATTCTTCTCACAATCATCTAGCCACTGGAACTTAACCTTCTTCTGAGTCAACTTTGTCAATGGAGAAGCTATGTATTAAAATCCTTCAACAAAACCACTAGACTGATGGCCTAAGGAGTGGGTTGACATGAGGTTCAGCCCAATAGGGTGAGCCCTAGTCCCATATCCTAACACTTAGCTCAAGAGAGTGAGTGGGGTAAGGCGTAGGCTGGTCTTCATGCGGCAAATGGGTGTCTAAGAGGGACGCATTTGAAACAGGGTAAGTTGCCCGAGAGGGAACTTATTTCCATTTAAAGCTTAGACTAGTCACTATTATTTTGTAAATCTCTGATCGAAAACATGTACCCAACAATTTATCTCTACTTGTATTGCGGTCACATCGTAAGAACCTTTCCCCATACTTGATTTTCTTGTTTATTTTGTTGTTTTAGTACTTGTTACAAAACCCACTTTTGATATTTGACACTTTTGTGTTACCTCTTTTGCATTTACAATGTCTTTTATCGTAAATGTCTTTAATTACGACTAACTTGAATGAAATTCTAAGTGGTTATTAATTCTCAATACCGCTCCCTTGGGACACGACCCCAACCTCGCCTGGGTTACTATATTATTGACGATCGTTGACACTCATTTTGTAGGATAGTGTCGTTGGTCACGATAAGCATCAGAGGCATGTAACGATCTTTTCGCCATCTCTATCTTTCAAATTTGCATCTCTATCACACCAATCTCTATCTTGATCTCTCCAAGTATCATCACGATATCTATTTCAATATTGATTCCACTCGGCCTTTGTTAGCTTCGACGAGAACCCCCTCATTTGTTTGACAAGAATTCAACCTCTTCATTGTATATGGCCTCAAATTGTAAGTCATCAGGACTCACACCACTATTAGCACAAACCACATTCATAGCCTTGTAAACATCTCCCATGACATGTTTCATCAATAGGTCCATTTGGTTCATTATCTTGGCCATGTTTTCATCACGTTCTTTGTTCTTTTCTATTTTTTCTTTGGTCAACCCAATATTCAAAGGCGACACCTAAGCTTTCCTTGTGTACCATGCATGATTTATTTTGGTCATCTTATCAAGCAACGCGGACTCTATGTCAAATGGTTGTCTCATGATTACACCTGATGTTTGCATAATCAATGACACAACTTTCAATGCAAGTGTCCACGATCGTGCAATAGTATAATAACCCAACCAAGGGTTGGGGTCGAGTCCCAAGGGAGTGGTTTTGAGAATTAATAGAGAAATAAAATTTACTTCTAACTAGTTGTAGCTAAAGACATTAACGATTGAAAACACTGTAAATTAAAAGGGAGGACACCAAAGT